>CAWUFW010019496.1:0-184435 GCA_963921515.1 Calotriton arnoldi | reverse complement strand
TTTGGTGCCTGCCAAGCAGGGGAGTCACTCCTTGACCCCAAGGGAGATTCTTCAGTCCTCTAATCTTGTGAGTAGAGCGTCGAAGGTCCAGGATTCTGTGTCAGAGTTTCGTCCAGGTATAATCTAAAGTCCTAAGGACTGGGTTCCTACCTTTATTCCAAAAATAGGGATGGACTACTCTGTGGCCCCACCTATGGGTGGGTCAGGGCAGAGGGGTGGCTACACCCCTTTCCTTTGTCCAGTTCGCGCCAAAGCAGGGGCTGCAAGCCCCTGATCCGGTTTGAACTGGGGTATGCACAGGGACACCAAATGTGCCCCCAGTGCAGGACTTCAAAGCACCCGAAAGTGCTCCCGCCCAGCCCCAATACACTTTGTCCTGTCTGGGGAGGTGGTCACACCTCCCTGGGACAGGAAACCTATTGTCCAGGCCTCCCCTGCCGGAGTTTCGTCCAGCAGCAGGAGGCCAGACTCGTGTCTGTGGCAGTAGCATCCATTTTGTGATGCCAGGGCTCTGGAAAGAAGTTACCGGACTCGTCAGAGTTAACATGCCTTTCCTCTAGAAGGGTGGAATGCTACCCCCGCCGCCAGAATTGGCGGGGGGTAGTATTCCAAGATGTTTGACACCAAACACGACATGTTTCGGTGCAGCCATTCCATAGTTAGC
Source organism: Calotriton arnoldi (assembly GCA_963921515.1). NCBI lineage: Eukaryota > Metazoa > Chordata > Amphibia > Caudata > Salamandridae > Calotriton > Calotriton arnoldi. The sequence goes on along the minus strand of CAWUFW010019496.1, from coordinate 183,771 downwards.
ATTTTACCGCGAGGATATAATGCGTTTAAGAGTATATGGTCAGGCTGCACTACAAACAGCATCAGAGATGGTCTCCGAACGCTGCAGAGGGGCCCTGCTCATGCAGGGGCACCCTCTCACATAGAAACCATGCACTCTGCCTTTAGGATTGATAAGGCCTGCCTTAGGAGTGACTTATAGGTTTATATGTGTGTATGCATTTAGTGATATAGGTAACCTATACCACAGCAAGGGGTGCATGCACCACCTTACCCAGGCTGCAGTAGCAGACCTGTGGTGTCAGTTTGGATGGCCTACCAGGGGTGGCATAATATATGCTGCAGCCCCTGGCAGGCCTCTGAGGTACCTATGCCCTTGGTACATAGTATACCATATACTAGGGACTTACAAGGGCACTCCAGATCCCAATCAGAGATGTGCCTAAGGCACATGGAGACCCTTTTAAAGAGGAAACAGCTAGGCTGGGGTTCTGAATAGCAGGGCCCCAGCCAGACTAATGTCGAAAACCAGTGAAGTATCAGCAAAAAGTGGGGGTACCCCTGTGAAGCAGATCCTACTCTCCTACACAACCCCCCCAAACGTAGGGACATTAAACTAACCTTGCCCAGTTAAGTCTTCATGTTCTAAGTGGAAATACCTAGAGAGTCCATCTGCATTCGCATGGTTACTCCCAGGCCTATGTTCCACTGTAAAGTCCATCCCCTGTAGGGAAATGGACCACCTAAGCAGTTTGGGGTTTTCACCCTTCATTTGTTTTAGCCATAAGAGGGGCTTATGGTCTGTCTGAACCAGGAAGTGTGTACCAAACAAGTATGGCCTCAACTTCTTCAGAGCCCAGACCACAGCAAAGGCCTCCTCTCTATGGCTGACCAACGTTTCTCTCTAGGGGTCAGCCTTCTGCTAATAAAAGCTACTGGCTGATCCTGACCTTCTTCATTCAATTGTGACAGTACAGCCCCTACCCCCAATTCAGATGCATCAGTTTGAACAATGAACTTCTTGGAGTAATCAGGACTCTGCAGAATTGGAGCAGTGCACATGGCCTGCTTGAGGTCATCAAATGCCTTTTGACAGCTAACTGTCCACTGAACCTTTTTGGGCATTTTCTTAGAAGTTAAGTCATTCAAGGGTGTCACTATTGATCCATACCCCTTGACAAATCTCCTATAGTACCCAGTCAGGCCTAAGAAGGCTCTCACCTGAGTCTGGGTAGTGGGAGCAGTCCAGTCCATGATGGTCTGGATCTTGCTCTGCAAAGGTTGAACCTGGCCTCCACCCACAAGGTGGCCCAGGTACACAACCTGACTCTGCCCTATCTGGCACTTAGTGGCCTTGATAGTCAGGCCTGCCTTTGCAGGGCCTGTAAAACATTCCTGAGGTGGACCAGGTGATCCTCCCAGGTGGAGCTAAAGACAGCAATATCATCTAGATAAGCTGCACTATAGGCCTCCAGTCCTGTGAGAACTGTGTTCACCAACCTCTGAAAGTGGCAGGTGCATTTTTCAGACCAAAGGGCATCACCACAAATTGATAATGCCCACTAGGGGTTGAAAATGCTGTTTTGGGCTTTGCAGCATCAGCTAGTCTGATCTGCCAGTAGCCAGCTGTTAGGTCAAATGTGCTGAGATATTTGGCAGAGGCCAAAGTATCTATGAGCTCATCTGCCCTGGGTATTGGATGGGCATCAGTCCTAGTGACTGCATTGAGGCCCCTGTAGTCTACACAAAACCTCATCTCTCTTTCCCACCACTGGTGTGAGGTTTAGGTACTAGGACTACTGGACTAGCCCAAGGGCTATCTGAGGGCTCAATCACTCCCAATTCCAACATCTTCTGGACTTCAGTCCTGATACAGTCCCTGACATGGTCAGGTTGCCTATAAATCTTGTTTTTAATAGGCAGACTGTCCCCAGTGTCCACTTCATGAGTGCACCAGGTGGTCTGACTGGGTGTCAGAGAAAACATATGTCTAAACTGATTGAGGACTTGCCTGCAATCAGTTTGTTGCTGGGTAGTGAGGCTGCCTGCCAAGGCTACACCATCAACTGACCCATCGTCAGGGTTCTGTGAGAGCAGGTCAGGGAGTGGGTCACTCTCTTCCTCCTGCCCTTCATCAGTAGCCATGAGCAAGCCCATGTCTGCCCTGTCCACATATGGCTTAAGTCTGTTGACATGGAGAACCCTGTGGGGACTCCTGGGTGTTCCCAGGTCTACTAAGTAAGTGACCTCACCCTTCTGCTCAACAATAGTGTGGGGTCCACTCCATTTGTCTTGGAGAGCTGCTGGGGCCACTGGCTCCAACACCCACACCTTCTGTCCTGGCTGGTAAACAGTTAGGACAGCTCTTTGGTCATGCCAGGCCTTTGAAGTTCCTGGCTAGCCTCAAGGTTTTTGGTTGCCTTTTTCATGTACTCAGCCATCCTGGAGCGGAGACCAAGTACATAGTCCACTATATCTTGCTTTGGGGGCTTGAGAGGTAACTCCCATCCTTCCTTCACCAAGCACAGTGGACCCTCACAGGGTGGCCAAACAGAAGTTCAAAAGGGCTGTAACCAACCCCCTTCTGAGGCACCTCCCTATATGCGAATAAAAGGCAGGGCAAGAGTATGTCCCATCTACGCCTAAGCTTTTCTGGGAGCCCTTTAATCATGCCCTTCAAGGTTTTGTTGAATCTCTCAACTAAACCATTGCATTGTGGGTGATAGGGTGTGGTGAACTTATAAGTAACTCCACACTCCTTCCACATTGCCTTTAAGTACCCAGACATGAAGTTTGCACTCCTGTCTGATACCACCTCCTTAGGAAAGCCCACTCTGAGAAAATTCCCAGGAGGGCCCTTGCCACCACAGGTGCTGTAGTGGTCCTAAGGGGTATAGCCTCTGGATACCTGGTGGCATGATCCACTACCACCAGTATAAATCTGTGCCCAGATGCTGTTTGGGGATCCATGGGACCAACAATGTCAATCCCTACCCTCTCAAAGGGCACCCCACCACAGGTAGTGGTATCAGGGGGCCTTTGTAGTGCCACCTGCTTTGCCACTGGCTTGGCAGGTTACACAGGAGCGACAAAACTCCTTACTGTCTTCAGACATGTGGGGCCAGTGAAAGTGAGGGACAATTCTGTCCCAAGTCTTGTTCTGGCCCAGGTGTCCTGCTAAGGGAATATCATGGGCTAGGGTCAATAGGAAGCCCCTGAACTTCAAAGGTATTACCAACCTCCTGGTAGCACCAGGCTTGGGGTCTCTACTCTCTGAGTACAGGAGTCCATCATCCCAATACACTGTATGGGGACCACTAGCTTTCCCAGCAGCCTCAGCAGCAGCTTGCTGTCTGAGGGGTTCAAGGGAGGGGCAGCTCTGCTGCTCCTGGCTCAGATCTGCCCTAGAAGGTCCCCCTGTCCCCAAGAACTCAACCTGGTCAGGCTCAAGTTCCTCTGGGACAGTTCCTTCTTCAGGGCTGAGATCATCCCCCTCAAGGGACTGATCTTCCTCCTGAGCCAAGGGGAAGGCACTGCCTTAACCCTACTACTCCTCCTCTTGGAAGGCACTTGGTCCATTCTTCCAGAATCCAAGGCCTGTTCAGTTTTAGACAGTTTAGCTTGTGACCTGGTCACAGCAAACACATCTGCAGGGATCCCCAGCATTTCTGCATGGGTCCTGAGCTCCACTTCTGCCCAAGCAGAAGTCTCTAAGTCATTGCCAAGCAAGCATTCGACTGGTAGGTTTGCACTTACCACAACCTTCTTAAGGCCAGTTACCCCTCCCCAGGAGAAGTTAACAACTGCCAGAGTATGGTCTGTTCTGACATTGCTAGCATTGGTCACTTGGTACATTTCACCAAGTATAACTTGCCCAGGTAGCACAAGGTCTTGTGTCACCATTGTGACACTTGCCCCTGTGTCCCTAAATGCCAAAGCCTCTCGTCCATTGATTAAAGGCTGTTGTCTGTACTTGCCCAGATTACTGGGACTCACAGTGGAGGTCACATCCATGCCTCCATCACAGACTAACACAGCCTGAGTCAGCTCCCTGACTAAGTCAGAGCCCAACTCAGTTCCCAGGGTGAACCCTACTAAACCCTTTGCTGGAGCACTTCCACCAACTGTACTAGGGGGAACAGGTGCCTTAGGGGCATTGGTGGAGGCTGGACTGGAGTCTTTGGACTTGGTGCAATCACTGGTCCAGTGGGTCTTTTGCTTACAGACCTTGCACCATGGTTTTCTTTGGCCTTTACCCTTGGTAGACTGGGAATCCCCACCAGAAGAAGATTTTTGGGGGCCTGATGAAGACTTTTGATCTTTACCCTTCTCCCCACCCTTGTCAGAGTTCTTAGCATCTTGCTTCTTGGTTTCCCCACCTTGGTTCTGTACCTTCTGCTTCACCCTGGTTCTGACCCATTTGTCTGCCTTCTTTCCCAATTCTTGGGGAGAGGTCAGATCAGAGTCAACCAGGTACTGATGCAACAGCTGGTTTTGACAGTTATTAAGAATCTGCTCCCTCATTATCAGATTATACAATCCTGAGAAGTCACACACCTTACTGCCCATCAACCAGCCTTCCAGAGCCTTGGCAGAACAATCCACATAGTCTACCCAGTCTTGAGTCTGTGCTTTTGGGTGTCTCTGAACTTCAACCTGTACTGTTCAGTGGTTAGGCCAAACCCATCAATAAGAGCACTCTTCAAGACCTTGTAATTGTCAGCATCCTCCTCTCTAACAGTGAGGAGCTTGTCTCTACCTTTGTCAGCAAAGGAGAGCCACAAGATTGCTGCCCACTGCTCCTGAGGGACCTTCTGTACTTTACAGGCCCTCTCTAAAGCAGTTATCCATTTGTGGATATCATCCCCACTCTGGTAGGGAGGGACAATCTTGCTCAGGTTCCTATGGTCATAGGACCTTTCCCTATCTCTAGGGATATGGTTGCCACCATGGGACTCTAGTCCCAACTTTCTTCTCTCTTTAAGGAGATCTAGGGATTCTCTATCTAAAGCCAATTGCTTCTTCCTGATCTCCAGTTGAGTTTCCTCATACTGGACCAGTCTCTTTCTTCTCTCATGAGAGGATTCCCTCCTGTGAGAAGAAACAGAGCTCCCTATTGAGGTGCCAGAGTGGTTAGACTCCTGAGAAGGAGACCTAGACTTTCTGAGCACACTCATAATCCTTCCTGGGGGACAAAGGTGTGGTTCTCCAGATCCTCATCTTCATCTTCCCCAGAAGGGATTGGGTTTTCCAGGTCAGGGTCATTGTCACCCTCCTGGTCAGTTTCAGAGGGGGGCTGGGGGTAGTAGTACCCCTGGCCCCTTCCTCATCTGCTGGCCCACCCTCTGCTCCTACCCCTTCAGTCTCTGAGGACTTACTAAGATCATAAGCCACCAACATCTCCTGGAGGTGTTGGGTGGTGGGACTTTGGCCTGTCCTTAATTTCCTCACGTTACACAAAGCTCTCAGTTCCAAGAATGGGAGTGTGTCATACTTGGAGGGGGAAGCTCCATGGCTTCCTGCAGGGTATCTCTAGATCCTGCTTTTAAAGACATTACTAGTGTGGTGTGGTGTATGCACTACCTACTCTAGTGTGGCCTACTAAACTCTCTTGAGTTGTAGAAAGGGTTGTGCTATCCCTTAACACACAACTCTAAGTTCAGTAGAACTTACTGATATTCTAAGCTTAAATTATATGTACCTTAGGTACCTTTAGTGGTTTTCAGTTGATCAATTCAATTGAGATTATCTGGTAAAACAATAGCAAGCTGGAATCCCACACGCTGCACACCAATGTGAGAAGTTGGCCTGGCATATGCTGTCCACTAATTATAGTGGGCACCTTGCACCAGTCCAAATCGACTCTTATGGTAGGTAGGTTAAAGACAACCTTATTGAAAGCTATCCTAGTGGTAGCTGTGGAGAGCAGCCTTCAGGCTAAGTCTTGAAGGAATGTAAAGCAGCTTGTTTTACCAGTCTATAATCTCTTGAGTGACCAAATGAAAGAGCACCACACCAGGTATATATTCAAAATATATGTATTTATTACTAAACACACCCCTCTAGTCTCTTTATGAGGCTAGAGTTCAAGTACATAGGTTATAAGATCTTAAATCACAGTAATAGCACAAATACACGTTTGGGCCCTAGGGGCGTACTCAAACCATATACCAATAAAGTGGTATGCGAACCACGACTGAACTAGACACTAGGCCTAGAGCCTCTAGAAGTGCTTGGACCACAAGGAACCACCCAAGGTAGTGACACAGGGGACCCACGGGAGACGCGTGCAGTGTAAATACACAACCGCGATACGCCGTTAACTTCTATGGAGAAAGTCGGGATCGGGAAAATAGAGGAAAGGGACACTTAGAAGAGGACTAGGACAAAACCCTTTGAGATCTAGGACTTTGAAGAGTCTCTACCCACGGGAGCACCGGAGTACTCGTGTTACCTCACCCAGGGAAGCCGGGTGCATAGGTGCCTTTCGGGGTCGGGTTTCGCTCGTCGGTTCTTATGGCGATCTGCTGCAAAGTGCTGCTGGCGACCAGGAGAAAAGTGTCCGGGTGGATCCAAGAGTGGATCGGAGTTCTGAAGAACCTGAAAGCAGAGGGGACAGAGTCTGGGTCACTAGCCAGTGACCAGGAGGCGATGGACAGATGCCCACCGATGTCGAGTGCTTCAGGTGCGTTGACGGTCGTCTCGTTTCTGCAGCCACGAGGTCCAGGAGGCGTTGTCGGCGACCAGGAGCAGGATTCGGGCTGGTACACGATGTCTGTCGAGTGCTGCGGTGTCGGCGACCAGATTGGACCCAACAAGCCTTGGCAACGGCAAGTCTCGATGTAGCTGAAGATCGCCGATGGTGCAGACCAGCAAGGTCTGGGGAACTCACCCAGCAAGGGTAAGTGAGGGCAGGCCTGGAGCAACCAGACTGCCAAGTAAAGAAAAGATTGGCCTTCGGTAAGGGCTACTAGCCAACGGGCTAGCGACCGCGAAGGAGCCTCGTGACGCCGCACGTGGAGCTGGCTTACAGGACACTCGTGGAGTGGGGGCCAGTGATCTTCGGTGCAGGTGGTGCTGGAGGCTAGGGCTACTCGGAGCCCAAAGCACGACTTCTGGGAGACCCAGAAGATGGTGCACTTGCAAGTGTGCTCGGTGTCCAGGGGTCACGGTCTCACGTTACCCACGATAGCCACGGGCCTCAGCTTTGCTGGGGACTCAGGGTAGCCTCGGGAAGTCTGAGAATCCACCTCTGGTGATGCGATGACTTCGGCGTCCGACGGGAGCTTCAGTGATGCGAACCGGACAGATGCTTCTTTGGTGCCTGCCAAGCAGGGGAGTCACTCCTTGACCCCAAGGGAGATTCTTCAGTCCTCTAATCGTGTAGTAGAGCGTCGAAGGTCCAGGATTCTGTGTCAGAGTTTCGTCCAGGTATAATCTAAAGTCCTAAGGACTGGGTTCCTACCTTTATTCCAAAAATAGGGGATGGACTACTCTGTGGCCCCACCTATGGGTGGGTCAGGGCAGAGGGGTGGCTACACCCCTTTCCTTTGTCCAGTTCGCGCTAAAGCAGGGGCTGCAAGCCCCTGATCCGGTTTGAACTGGGGTATGCACAGGGACACCAAATGTGCCCCCAGTGCAGGACTTCAAAGCACCCGAAAGTGCTCCCGCCCAGCCCCAATACACATTGTCCTGTCTGGGGAGGTGGTCACACCTCCCTGGGACAGGAAACCTATTGTCCAGGCCTCCCTGCCGGAGTTTCGTCCAGCAGCAGGAGGCCAGACTCGTGTCTGTGGCAGCAGCATCCATTTTGTGATGCCAGGCTCTGGAAAGAAGTTACCGGACTCGTCAGAGTTAACATGCCTTTCCTCTAGAAGGGTGGAATGCTACCCCCGCCGCCAGAATTGGCGGGGGGTAGTATTCCAAGATGTTTGACACCAAACACGACATGTTTCGGTGCAGCCATTCCATAGTTAGCATTTTACCGCGAGGATATAATGCGTTTAAGAGTATATGGTCAGGCTGCACTACAAACAGCATCAGAGATGGTCTCCGAACGCTGCAGAGGGGCCCTGCTCATGCAGGGGCACCCTCTCACATAGAAACCATGCACTCTGCCTTTAGGATTGATAAGGCCTGCCTTAGGAGTGACTTATAGGTTTATATGTGTGTATGCATTTAGTGATATAGGTAACCTATACCACAGCAAGGGGTGCATGCACCACCTTACCCAGGCTGCAGTAGCAGACCTGTGGTGTCAGTTTGGATGGCCTACCAGGGGTGGCATAATATATGCTGCAGCCCCTGGCAGGCCTCTGAGGTACCTATGCCCTTGGTACATAGTATACCATATACTAGGGACTTACAAGGGCACTCCAGATCCCAATCAGAGATGTGCCTAAGGCACATGGAGACCCTTTTAAAGAGGAAACAGCTAGGCTGGGGTTCTGAATAGCAGGGCCCCAGCCAGACTAATGTCGAAAACCAGTGAAGTATCAGCAAAAAGTGGGGGTACCCCTGTGAAGCAGATCCTACTCTCCTACATCTGGGAAGCTGCAGTAGAACACAAAGGAATCAACTGACAGTCTCTGCCCTTGTTGGATGTACATGTTTTACTGAGAATGTCAGACTTCATTCTCACATGACTGAGAAAGATAATGTGAATTTACAGAAAATATGCTCTCATTTTAGCTTCTGGGGCACCTTCCAAAACTGTATGGGACAAGCATGTGAAAATAGTTTTCTCTCAAACATGATTCATGATATCCCAGCAGAAGGTTTTTCACAGGGTATAATCACCTTAGAACACACCACAATTCCTGAAATTAGTATGGTACCATCAACAAATGAATTCTAATGTAACTAAAGTCTGTTATCACCCCTTATAGTTCTCCTTTTGGTAACCCCTCAAAATCTTCGACTCACTACATTGCATTTCAATGGGGTACTATCATTTGTGTTGGTCCCAAGATGGCTTCCAGCAATTCCAGGATGAAGTGCTGACAGCCAATCAGATCTCACGATGACATGTGTGGTTAGGCTCCGCCCAGTATATATATGTGTTTTTACTTTTGATTTTCTCAGCAACTACTGAACGGATTTACACCATTTAACAAAAAGGGTTCTTTTTGAACCAAGAACTACCTTCTTTGCCAAATTTGGTGTAATTCCGTTCAGCAGTTCGAGCTGTAGCCTTGCATAAAGTTTCCTATGGGAAATTGATTTTTTGACTCTTATTTTTTTAATTTCTCCGCAACTACTGAACGGATTTACACCATTTAACAAAAAGGGTTCTTTCTGAACCAAGAACTACCTCTTTGCCAAATTTGGTGTAATTCCGTTCAGCAGTTCGGAGCTGTAGCCGTGTCTAAAGTTTCCTATGGGAAAATGAATGGGGAAAACACGTTTTGGGACCCCCTTTTTTCTCGGCCCCCGCTTGACGAATCACCCTGAGACTTTCAGGGTAGGAGCGGACCGGAGCGGGCCATAAAGTTTGAAAATTTCGTGAAGATTCGTCAACCGACGCAAGAGTTATTTCAAATAGAATATCGCAGATTTCCTATGGAAAATAGGTCCTAACTATAACTATCTACTGGCGACCGCCAGTAGATAATATATATATATATATATATGTTCCAATCTGGTTCCTTTTCGCCGATATTGCAGCGCTCAAACTTGGTGCGATACCCTACAGCAGAACCACGCTGTTAAATACTTCAACACAATCCTTCTGAACATAGGGACAAACGGGTCGCACTGCCGTAGCTTTTTGCAATTTTTATTTTCTTTTTCTTTACATCCTTATTGCATGGCTATAGGCGAAACGATCAACGCGTTTCGGTATCTACAAATACCTTGCTCACGATCAACTGACCGCTTGTCACCGCCTAATACATATATTCAAACAGTTGATACCTCATTTCCTGTTTGGTGATGCAAGCGCCCCATTGCATTCTGGGAGATGTAGTTTTTTATATTATATATGCATTTTAAATACATTTTCAAAAAAACTTGTGACCATGCTTATAAAATAAGTATTCAAACTAAATTAAATGCCATAAATCATATTTCTTATTCACACAGAATCATTAATGTCCCTCATATGTTACAACATATTTCTCGTTATGGTACCCAGTCACTCCTATTTTATCCCTCTGGTGGGACTTCTTATTTGTTTCTCCCAACATTTTTGACCACATTTAGTTGGTACAGTACACCACAACAAAGATTTATATCCCTCCAATGGGACAAGAATACACATATTCCATTTAGGACTTAAACTAGTCTGTGTTCTCTAATTTTAGCAATATTCTCAATTATTGGCATTTATAATCATTTTGTAAGTTGTCACTCGCTTTGTTACATACAGGGGAAGTTATATTATGAATTATCATAGATGAATATATAGTTCCTCTGATTGGTTGAGGCCATACGGTGTTAAAGTTCGCAGATTTAAAATGTGGCGTGACTCCTTCTGTCGCAAGAACCATGGTTTATAAATATATTTAACCAATATTAGGAAATGGAGCCTGGGAATAATAGATCTACTATTCCCACTCTAGTTTATGCACCAGTAGAGAAAATGTTTGAACGAGTTAAATATATTATTCCCTCTTCAAACAGCGCAACAGTAGGGAAAGTGTTGGATTTTGGAGGGATTAGACTTACAATTCCCACTGCAACCAGGGCAACAGTAGAGAAAGTGTTGGACTTCGGAGCGTTCAATTTACTATTCCCACTCCAGTCTGGGCAACAGTACGGAAAGTGTTGGATTTCAGAGGGATTAGATTTACTACTCCCACTGCAACCAGGGCAACAGTAAGGAACTTGTGGGACTTTGGAGGGGTTCAATTTTCTATTCCCACTGCAATCTGTGCAACAGTATAGAAAGCGTTGGACTTCGGAGGGACAAGATTTTCTATTCCCATTCCAGTCTGTGCAATAGTAGGGGTAAAATGTAGTATTCCTACTCCAGGCTATGCAACAGTAGGGAAAGCATTGGACTTGGGAGAGGTAAGATTTACTATTCCCACTGCAGTCTAAGCAACAGTAGGTAAATTGCTTCACCTCAAATACATTACATATTTGAATAGCCCTATTAATTTAGAAAAAAATATAAAACTCTTAATGTAAACATCACTAGTTAACATAACATATATATATATATAAACAATTTAAAAAACAATTCAACAATTAAAAAATGTATAAATGTAATAATTAATTATCAATTAAAAGATACTGCTTATTTAATTATTACTTAATTAATATGCCACCCTATACCCCTACAAACCTAGTAACCCTCACCTAAGATATAACAAAAATAAATAAGTTTAACACTATTTACATAAATGCTCATCAATTACATAATTAACTAGGATTTATTGCTAATTAATTATTTCTTAATTAACTTCCCACCCTACAACCCTACAAACCCAGCAGTCCACATCTGAAGTATAACTAAAATATATAATTTTTACATAATTTACATAATTATTAATCAATTAACTATTTATACGTTAATATATATTTTTTGATTATTACTTAATTCATTTCCCATTATATACCCCTACAAGTCAGCAACCTACAACTAAAATATAACTAAAATAAATAAGTATTACATAATGTTAATTATTAATCAATTCAATTATTCATACTAAATTAATAATTAATCATTAATTAATCATTACTTAACATCCCACCCTATACCCCTACAAACCCTGCAGCCCACACGTAAAATAAATCAGTGTCACATAATATTCATAATTAATATCAAACACACTTACTTAAAAATTATTAATTAAAAAATATGTATTACTTAATTTACTTTCCACCTTGCCCCCTACTATCCCAATAACCAGCTACAACACTATAAATTACTATTAGCAATTAAATTAAAAAGTCTGAATCACTTAAAATTACAAACTATATTAAAAAAAATAATTACAATTATACAAACAATAGTAACATAAAATTAATTTATGAACTAAAACACAGTAAAATATTTTTTAAAGATATTTTTGTAACTATATTATTGAAAATGGTATTAACAACAATGATATTCTTAACAACAATATTACTTGCCCGAAAAAAAGATATTCACAATATTTTTTTGCCTGATATTTCTGTCTCCTGGTATTTGCAACTCTATATTTTGTCCAAAAAATCTCTATAAGATGACCTTTTTCCCCAACATAATTCGCATAATGCATGGCCATCGCTATAATGAAAAAAAAAATCTAAAATGGATGAACAGTTAAAATGAAGTCATGGGGTTAAAAGTCACTTTCATCACACACCCAATGTGTCATTAAAAATTACAACGGCAGCAGTTTCATCACTGAGAAAGGAAAGTGACTTACCACTCGTTCCAGCAGTCTCTATATATATATATTATGTGCTTGTTAATATATATAACATTAAAATACATGTATAGATGTTATATATAGATATATACACATACATATATGTATATATACTATATGTATGTTGTGTGTACAATATATCTACATCTATAGACATATCTATATATCTGTCTGTCTATCTATCTATTTGTCTATCTGCCATGCTGCTGCGCTCAAAATGGGTGTGAACTTGCTCCTATTTAAATAATATATGTGTATTTATTATAAACATTTATATATCTTGTACATTTACAAGTGATGTAATTAATCCTGAAATTAATAAATTTAAAAGTAAGAACATGTATAAACAACATACCTATTCCTCCACTTTCTCATCATGCAAGTTGAGCAGGCTCTGCTCTGGGTTGATGCATCAGCTTACCTGTGCATCACCAGCTGCTGGGTGTGGAAGACCCTGGTATAGTGGCAAATGGTGCTCCCTAGTCTACCCCACCACAGTTTGCACTCCGCCGCCTGTCAGGATGAGGGAGAGTTGGCATTGTGCAAAAAAACTGCTCTGCCACCTCGCTGAATACGTGACAAGGAATTATCCTCTCGCACTGCCATCACCCACAGGGGGTGCTAGACTCAGGGATGGCAGCACTGCCTGCCTCTGCCAAATGTGAGAACAATGAAAATGGAATACCTAATAAACAAGCATTGGCATAGCCAATAGGTCTCGCTTTTGGGACCTTATAAGTATTTAGTTATGCAGCACAATATCCTTGGTGCAACAATATCAACCGTTGCATGGCTAAACACTTATAAGGTCCCAAACGCGAGACCTATTGGCTATGCCATGTCACCCATCAAACAAAACCATAATTTGCCATGGTCAACGTTAGACTGTTTTGTCAATGCCCAAACCGACATTAAAATCAGAAGTTACCTGATGAATGTAAATATTAAATGAGGATGGTAAGTAGGTAATCCTTAGGAAAATCTATAAATATTCATGATGGAAGGAAAGAAAAAGGAGTTGAGAGAGATGGTTGAAGTGTGCAACTAGAGGGAGGAAACAATTCTGGTTAAGAGGATAGCCTTTATTAGGAGGTCCAACTTTGTTACTGCAGCTATTAAATGGGCAGTAATGAAGCACAGAAGGATTTTAGGATTTGGTCACTTCAGATTCAAAGACAACTCACGGAAAGCCTGTCTTCAGAATGAGGTCGGCAGGGTTGGGTCAATTGGCAGCAGATGAGACCTGACCTCGTTGACTTTGAAGTGGAAGTAAAACGGCACGTCACTGTACATTGGTTACATGTGGATTGGGCTCTACCATTTTAGAGAGGATTTTTAAGACAGCTGCAAAGGTGCTGCCAGAAATAACAAAATGATTAACCATGAACTAACTAATGGACAGGCCTCAATGTAGAACTGGTGCAATCATGAATCACGACCAGTTTTACTAATAAGATTGTAATATAAATAATGATGAATCATTGTTTTTCTTGATTGATCTCCCTCTTATATATTCTATCTTACTCCACGAGCACTTTCTTTCTTCACTTTTTCCCTTGGAGCTACCACTCCTCTGTTTTGAACATTGAATATGATAAATGGTATGAAAAGTGACCGAATAAAATACGAGTCACATAAAAACAATTGTGTGTGCCTTTTTGGATTTCTTTTTGGATTTTGAGGATATATTTGAATGTGTTTTAAATAAGTTAACGGTACATTATTGAATTAAACTGTATATGTACCCTATGCTGTCTATGATTGCTTCAGACAACTAAGATTTAACATAAGTCTAGGACCATTGTTTTTCTATATCAGCCAGTTTCTGGAAGACATAGTGCCGACGCTATACGCTGCTCCTGACCACTTGAGCATACTTTTATTTGTATTTATCCTAAAAATATCCACCTGCGAATTACCTTATGAATATGGGAGCGCTTAGTCGCATTACACTCTATAGTGATACTAATGACCTCGGTGACGTTTGTCATGCTCCTCTCTGACTGGAATGTTAAAACGAGGAGTGGCAGTCTTGTTGGAAATACCCCTTAGCTCGTGATGCTTTTACTATTTGTAGATTTTAATGATGGGAGTATCGGGCCAGAAGAAGGGTGGCTCGAAAGCTTCCAAAACATTAATAATCTTGTGAAGTGCGCGTAGCCAGTAGTGTTGATCAATATTGGGTTTTTTCCGCATCTTTAGTGGCTGGTACATGATGGGTTAAAGTCTCCTCTCCATCCTACTACCTCACCCCATTCGATAGTGACTTGCTGATGCAACTTCTTCTGTTTTTGAGGGGGTGCGCCGGGGGGTGGGGGTTAATATTTGCGTGTGCATTGTTTTCATACGCCTCTCCCTTCTGGCACATTAACTGCTTGCCTTTTACATTTAACGAGCTTTCAATCAGAATGTTGAAAAGGTTGGCACTTTTGTATAGTTTGAGCTTGGACTTTAATTGATAAGTGTTGGTTACCGTGGAACAGCTCATGCTGGCTCGGGATGGGCGTGAGCTGTTTACTGGGCTCACCGGTCACACCCGGACGGCCCATAAACGACCTGTGTAGTCAAACATGCGACAGATATTTCCACACAATAATGTGTTCATGCCAGTTATAAAAGTTGGCAGTACGTAAAGTAATTACTATTGTCTGCGCCCTCACAAAAGCTGCGTCATCGCAGGGTTTGCCTGTTTGTCTCGGGGTGCCCGCAGGAGCGGGTAGAGCTCTGAGGTGCTGGTACTGCTCGGAGAGTTTAATAAGCGCCAGCTGTTCTAGCTGCTGTTTGGCGCATCTGCGCCCGGAGTGCCGTAAATAGCGGGCCGGACTGGACCTGACGACTAGACCGTGGCTCAAACATGGCGGCTCTTGTCTTTGTGTGGCAAGGAGGAAGGGGCTCTGAACATGGCCACTGAATACTAGTAAAAACAGCCGACAACCACAATGAAAGTTAAAACACACTTTTAAAATTCACGCAAGTTTTAAGATATAAATTCACGCAGATGTTATATTAGCAGCAGGGTAAAGTGCAAGAATACCGGCGTGTGTTGTGATCTCATGCTTGATAACGGCTGCCCATCCTTCTGCTCCACTCGTTCCTGATCAGCACCCGTTTCAAGCACGGGAAGCTAGAAGGATAAGTAAGGGAGCAAACCAAGAAGACAGAGAATAAGAGAGATGAAGGGGCAGAGAAATGAAAATAACGAAGAAAGATATCAGTACAAAATTCAATCAAAACAAGGAAACACTCCGGGTAGTGAACCTCAGCGTGACTGGAATAGAGAAAGCAAAAGCAGGGAAAAAACAAGCGCGCGCCTCGCGCTAAAAGTTTAAAAAACAAAAAAGTTTGACGAGGAGAGGAGGAGGCAGCAGGGGGAGGGGAGAGAGGAGGGGGCCTGCACCTGTTTCCCTAGCGGGAGCGAGCAGGAACCATCTGTTAATTACAAACAGATGGTATCAAAGCTAGCTCCCGCAAGGGAATCGCCACACGTGCACGCGTTGCCATTGAAAGCAATGCAATGCGTGCATGTTTTTGGCCCAAAAAGTGAATCGATTACTAAAGGTCTCCTCCTATGCAGCGCATGTGCGCTGCATAGGCGAGACCTAAAAAGGGAGCAAAAAGGGAAAATGAACACTCAGGGTCAGTGAGAAACTAGGAAAAATAACATTGAAAAATGTGGCGATAGACCACCATGGGGTAGATGAAGATGAGGCCTACGGAGCTTGAAACATGAGAGATAGCTAGGGAGGAGCAGAAGGAATGGCTGCACGCTTGCACAACGCAGACTGCCATTCATGCAATTTTTGTAATGCAAAATGTGTCTACACCATCATTTTTTGACACGGGGTGCTAGAGAGTCATTTCTCATAATTACGTGCAAATTCTGATAATTTTCCGGTAATTTTGCATAGTCCCGCAAAACAAAATGACATGAATTTTGCACACCCCGTCCATTAGTACAAGGTACCAGCACGTACCTGCAGGACACAAAAGCTGTCCTTTGTCTTCTCAAAGACCTACCCTTTGACCCCACAACAAATATCCTAATTGGCTTAGATGTGGAAAGCCTGTACACCAGTCTGCCACATAAAGAAACATTAGAGATTCTTGAAGAAATACTATTCCAAGAATCATGGCAGTACCACACACCAAGACATATAGTTCTCGAATGTTGCCGGCTGGCCCTAACAGAGAATTACTTCAAGTTTGAAGATACACTGTTCCGCCAACAGCATGGTACCAGCATGGGGAGCACTTTCGCGCCGAGTGTAGCAGGACTCTATGTCCATTACCTAGAGAAACAAAAAATATTGCACAACTCAAATCCACATATCAAACATCTCCAACTATGGAAACTCTACATCGACGATGTGCTTCTGATCTGGGAAGGCAATGAAGCGGAAGCAACAGACTTCATCAACTGGCTGAACCTTCAAGACCCATTTCTAAAATTCACCTTTACTATGAGCAGATCCCAATTGGTTTTCCTAGATCTGAATATCATAGCCAACAATGGCTTTTTAACAACCACCACTCATTTCAAACCTACAGCCAGAAACTGTCTCCTAATCTACGACAGCTTCCACCCAAAACAACTGAAAGAGAATCTTCCCTTCGGACAATTCTTGCATTTGAGACGTAATTGTACTAAAAGAGAAGACTACAATACACAAGCGAGGGACCTTTCTGAGAAACTAATAGCAAGAAACTACCCTAAGCCACTAGTTTCAAAAGCCAAAAAGAGAGCCTTGAACAACCACAGAGAAGCTCTCCTAGAACCACGACAACCAACAGAAAAAGGAAAAAGACCGATATGCATAACCACTTTTAACATTGCATCTAACAAAGTGACCAAAATAGTAAATAAACATTGGCGTACACTTAATAGTGGTGATTTAGACATACCAAAACCCATGTTTAGCCACAAAAAAGGCAAAATCCTGAGAAATCATTTTGTCCATACACGCCCTAAAAACACTAGGAACTTAGATGGACCACAAAGGGTGCTACAACCATTACCAGGAGGAGACTATCCTTGCAATAATTGCAGCATGTGCCATTTGACGACAACAACTAAGAAAGTAGAATTCAACAACAGAATGACCTGGGAACTACGGAACTTCACTAATTGAACACCACAGGAGTCGTATACCTGATCACCTGCATTTGCAACCTCCACTATGTCGGGATGACGACCAGAAAAGTCAGCACCCGGATAGTTGAACACCAAAGCAACATAAGGTGTCAGAGGGCTACCACAAAAATTACATCACACTTCATAGAAGCCAAGCACACACCGAATGACATGAGGTGGGTGGTTTTGGAACACATCAAGTACTGTGAAAATTAAGAACACAGACTACATGAAAAAGAGCAACGCTGGGTTTTCAAATTATGGTCAGATAGCCAGGGTTTGAATGAAAATATCCCGTGGGGCCAATTTACAAAATAATAGAACATGATGGATTAGACCCTTTTGATCCCAATACCAACACTGTCATCAATCCCTTAAGTATTAAGATACATCTTACACAGATAATGCATCGTGTAAGAATCCTCTTGACCTCAACAGCACTCGCAGGATCAATATCAACACTGTCATTAATCCCTTATGGATAAATTAAAGATACCTCTTACACAAATAATGCATTGTGTTTAAATCCGCATTACATACAGAGCGCCAAATACGCCCTTTATCTGACAATAGTCATTTGATAACCGCATTACTTGACATGAGTAAACATGATGGGTTTGACCCCTTTTAATCTCAACAGCACTCGCAGGATTAATACCAACACTGCCATTGATCCCTTAAGGATAAAGTTACATCGTACACAGATAATGCATCGTGTAAGAATCCTTTGATCTCAACAGCACTCGCAGGATCAATACCATCACCTTAAGGATAAAGATGCATCGCACGTAGATAATACATCGTGTAGGAATCCGCATCACATACAGAGCGCAAAAAACGCCCTATATCTGTTAATAGCCATTCGACAACCGCATTACTTGAGTAATACCACTCCGATCATGAATACCACATTTATCATAACTAACCACCACCATCAGTTCTTCCACTGTCTCTTGTGGATCTGTATTGTGTATTATCTGTTGTGTATTTATCGCACACATGAAATACCCTTTCCAACTGTTAGACACTTTATTATTATATCTATTTTTCCACATCCAAAAGGACTACGCCATTAGCACGTAACCGGGTGGCCATCTTGTGAAGGTTCGCGCTCCAGTCATCACAGTATGACTGAGCGGAAACACTTCCTTTTAACCCAGCTCCCGGACGAGAAACGCCAATATGCGGTCTCGAGGGAAGGAAACTAGGTCTACTGACCGAGAGGAAAGACATCCAAGTGAGTGAATTTCCATTGCAGGCAACACACGATAACCGAGCGTTTTGCGGGAATCTTCCCTCAGCACTCACGGTTACTTTCTCTTTCCCGACAAGGACCTCCAATGAAAAGCGGCAACTAACTTCGTTTTTCTTCCGATTTTCAGAGTTCCAGTCGGAACCCTCTCACCCACTAAAAAGACCATGAGGCACATTGTTGCTTCTAATACAGTATGTCATTTATGTTTCATTTATGTTACATGTTTTGTCTATTGTCTGTTTTGTCCACGGCTAAGTCACTAGGTGCATTTTTAACTTTTAATTTCTCTAAAAACACTTGTACTACAGCGCCTAAGCTCCATTATGATTTTAGGCAAGCATGTTTTTTTCGCAGCTCTGCATGGCGAAAACACACGATGGCAGAGTCCTAGCACGCATCTAAAGGAGCATTTGGGTAATACGCCGAATTTCTACCGACCCCTAAGAGGGGGCTGTGTCCCTTAACTATGTTCTCATTTCTTTTACAGATACGTGACTATTAAGTACAACGTGACAATTTTGATTGTATGTATTACTAACGCCTATTTTCGCAGCGTATTTGTTTAGTTTTTTATCACACCTCACTGTAGGTCACTTTGGAGTGGTACACACAGGGCGGGACCCTGTGTTGTCCTGAAGAAGAGCTCTGGGGAAGCTCAAAACATGTTGACGTCTGCTAGGGACTCCTAACACATTTGGATAGGCCCACTAGAGACTCACCCCGGTTTTAATAGACCAACTAGGAGCCCGAATAAAGTTTTTTCTGCCCACTAGTTAGGTACTTTTAATACACTCCACTCCACCACACCACTGCACTACACATAGCTCCTCACGATTAGTGCTCCTACGTCTCATCGCAAGTCGTTGCACGCCTCAACCCGCAGCGGGTTAAGATGGCCCCTATGATGAAGCATGTCACCATGGGGAAACCCTGGTGAGTGAGGGGACTCAAGAAAGGAAAGCCTACCTTCCTTAAGATTCTTTAGCTCAAACTGAGCGAAAATCCATATCCCGGCTAGGTCCCTATCCGGTCATACCGGATTCGTAGGTTCACTATTGTTTCAGGAGGGTGGACCTAGCTTTTTTCCCTCTCCCTCCCTCGTAATTTTTGATTTGTGATATACAGCGGTCAGCTGTGGGAGTAAAAAAAACCCCTTCCTTTTTTTCTTTTTTTCCCCCCCTTATCTTGCAACAACGTGACTACGCCTTAAACATGACGGAAGTAACTGGACTAACGTTCTCAGAAGAAGAGGTAGAAAGAACAATTGAATCTATGCTACCTTTAGCAGGAATACCTAACAGAGACACTAATGAATCAAGCCAATGCTGGGATGAACTCACTGAGTTGAAAAGGAACCAAATTAAAACCATGGTGCATGGCATTATGATGACCGAATATTTAAGATCCAACTCTGCTCCACGAGGATTGATCGTACGCAATGAGCCATTTATAATTCAACAGGACAAAACTTTCAAAAAAAATTGGTCGCTCATATCCTGGCACTGTACCAGAGACTGGCTCGTGTTATTTATAAAAACTGCGGCACGCCTGTCAGAAGAAATGAAAGGCGAAATACACAAGCTTGAGATCCACCTAAAAACTTTTCAGAACTTCACTGAACTAAAAAAGCGCCTAGAAGACCTGAACAAATCAATGACCGAATTTGAAATAAGTCTGAAAGACACAAAGTACATAAAACTTAAGAAAGACCAAAAATCATTTTCACATGAGAAAGTCTACCCATACACCAAGGACGACTATGTACCATCGGGAAGGAATCCAGGTTATAACACCGACAGTGATGGATCAGACACAGGCTCGGATCATTCGGATACTGGCTACAATCACAACTATAGAAACAGAACCAGACGACCCCGAGGGGGCGGTCAAGAAACCAAGGGGCACACAACTTTGGATGGCCACAGTACCATGGACCACCACCACCATATGGCGGACCACATCCATTTTTCTATGGCCCACCGCCATTTCACCAACAAGCATATCAACAGCAACCACACGCCTATTGGGACCAGGCGCAACCACAAGAACAACCTAACCATTCTTTTTAGGACGGGGCAAGGGACCCCAAAGAGGAAAACCAGAAAAACCAACAAGTACAGTGGGCACAACCCCTGGAAACCTCGAGGAGCCACACCAGAAGCATGGGCCCACCGAACCTCCCATCCGGCAGCAAACAACTAGTCTAATAGTGAATCTATCAGACATTATCCTGACCCCTACACAACAATCCGTCCTAGAGAAGGGACTGGGTTTCGTACCGACGCCTAACATGGACAAATTCAGACTCTGTTGCGAACTCAACGAGTTCATCCTCAAAATAAAATTGCAAGTCTTTTTCAAGGACAAACCACTTGACACCACGCAACCAAGTGACACGGGCTTACACAAAAATCTAATTTCACCCCACCAGCGGCAAGTCTTCCAGTGGAACTACTTGCTTTCGAGAAAGCAGTCCTGAAGGAGGTATCTGAAATCAACCCAAGAACCATAAGAGTGTTTCATAACACAACCAGAAAGAAACAAGAGGCGATACAACTACTGGCGAACAACAAAGAAGTAACGGTAAAACCAGCAGACAAGGGAGGGGCCATAGTGCTACAAAACACCACAGCATACCACAGAGTCTGCCTACAACTATTGGGCGACGAAAGAAATTACATCAAGATACAAGAAGACCCTACCGAACGGTTACGCATTGAAATCGCATACCTGGTAGAGGAATCAATAGCCAACAACTGGATCACCAAAAAAGAAGCGGATTTTCTGGAAAACACCAACCCCACTACCCCATATTTCTACACCATCCCCAAAATCCATAAATCTATGGAAAGCCCTCCAGGAAGACCAATAGTATCGGGGATAGGTTCAATACTAGAACCCCTTTCTAGATTTGTAGACGCTTTCCTGCGGCCATTAGTACAAGGTACCAGCACGTACCTGCAGGACACAAAAGCTGTCCTTTGTCTTCTCAAAGACCTACCCTTTGACCCCACAACAAATATCCTAATTGGCTTAGACGTGGAAAGCCTGTACACCAGTCTGCCACATAAAGAAACATTAGAGATTCTTGAAGAAATACTATTCCAAGAATCATGGCAGTACCACACACCAAGACATATAGTTCTCGAATGTTGCCGGCTGGCCCTAACAGAGAATTACTTCAAGTTTGAAGATACACTGTTCCGCCAACAGCATGGTACCAGCATGGGGAGCACTTTCGCGCCGAGTGTAGCAGGACTCTATGTCCATTACCTAGAGAAACAAAAAATATTGCACAACTCAAATCCACATATCAAACATCTCCAACTATGGAAACGCTACATCGACGATGTGCTTCTGATCTGGGAAGGCAATGAAGCGGAAGCAACAGACTTCATCAACTGGCTGAACCTTCAAGACCCATTTCTAAAATTCACCTTTACTATGAGCAGATCCCAATTGGTTTTCCTAGATCTGAATATCATAGCCAACAATGGCTTTTTAACAACCACCACTAATTTCAAACCTACAGCCAGAAACTGTCTCCTAATCTACGACAGCTTAAACCCAAAACAACTGAACGAGAATCTTCCCTTCGGACAATTCTTGCATTTGAGACGTAATTGTACTAAAAGAGAAGACTACAATACACAAGCGAGGGACCTTTCTGAGAAACTAATAGCAAAAAACTACCCTAAGCCGCTGGTTTCAAAAGCCAAAAAGAGAGCCTTGAACAACCACAGAGAAGCTCTCCTAGAACGACGACAACCAACAGAAAAAGGAAAAAGACCGATATGCATAACCACTTTTAACATTGCATCTAACAAAGTGTCCAAAATAGTAAATAAACATTGGCGTACACTTAATAGTGGTGATTTAGACATACCAAAACCCATGTTTAGCCACAAAAAAGGCAAAAACCTGAGAAATCATTTTGTCCATACACGCTCTAAAAACACTAGGAACTTAGATGGACCACAAAGGGTGCTACAACCATTACCAGGAGGACACTATCCTTGCAATAATTGCGGCGTGTGCCATTTGACGACAGCAACCAAGAAAGTAGAATTCAACAACAGAATGACCTGGGAACTACGGAACTTCACTAATTGAACACCACAGGAGTCGTATACCTGATCACC
This sequence comes from Calotriton arnoldi, assembly GCA_963921515.1. Lineage (NCBI taxonomy): Eukaryota > Metazoa > Chordata > Amphibia > Caudata > Salamandridae > Calotriton > Calotriton arnoldi. Next base: position 160,903 of record CAWUFW010019496.1, on the reverse strand, counting down.
TGCATTTGCAACCTCCACTATGTCGGGATGACGACCAGAAAAGTCAGCACCCGGATAGTTGAACACCGAAGCAACATAAGGTGTCAGAGGGCTACCCCAAAAATGACATCACACTTCATAGAAGCCAAGCACACACCGAATGACATGAGGTGGGTGGTTTTGGAACACATCAAGTACTGTGAAAATTAAGAACACAGACTACATGAAAAAGAGCAACGCTGGGTTTTCAAATTACGGTCAGATAGCCAGGGTTTGAATGAAAATATCCCGTGGGGCCAATTTACAAAATAATAGAACATGATGGATTAGACCCTTTTTGATCCCAAAACCAACACTGTCATCAATCCCTTAAGCATTAAGATACATCTTACACAGATAATGCATCGTGTAAGAATCCTCTTGACCTCAACAGCACTCGCAGGATCAATATCAACACTGTCATTAATCCCTTATGGATAAAGATACCTCTTACACAAATAATGCATTGTGTTTAAATCCGCATTACATACAGAGCGCCAAATACGCCCTTTATCTGACAATAGTCATTTGATAACCGCATTACTTGACATGAGTAAACATGATGGGTTTGACCCCTTTTAATCTCAACAGCACTCGCAGGATTAATACCAACACTGCCATTGATCCCTTAAGGATAAAGTTACATCGTACACAGATAATGCATCGTGTAAGAATCCTTTTGATCTCAACAGCACTCGCAGGATCAATACCATCACCTTAAGGATAAAGATGCATCGCACGTAGATAATACATCGTGTAGGAATCCGCATCACATACAGAGCGCAAAAACGCCCTATATCTGTTAATAGCCATTCGACAACCGCATTACTTGAGTAATACCACTCCGATCATGAATACCACATTTATCATAACTAACCACCACCATCAGTTCTTCCACTGTCTCTTGTGGATCTGTATTGTGTATTATCTGTTGTGTATTTATCGCACACATGAAATACCCTTTCCAACTGTTAGACACTTTATTATTATATCTATTTTTCCACATCCAAAAGGACTACGCCATTAGCACGTAACCGGGTGGCCATCTTGTGAAGGTTCGCGCTCCAGTCATCACAGTATGACTGAGCGGAAACACTTCCTTTTAACCCAGCTCCCGGACGAGAAACGCCAATATGCGGTCTCGAGGGAAGGAAACTAGGTCTACTGACCGAGAGGAAAGACATCCAAGTGAGTGAATTTCCATTGCAGGCAACACACGATAACCGAGCGTTTTGCGGGAATCTTCCCTCAGCACTCACGGTTACTTTCTCTTTCCCGACAAGGACCTCCAATGAAAAGCGGCAACTAACTTCGTTTTTCTTCCGATTTTCAGAGTTCCAGTCGGAACCCTCTCACCCACTAAAAAGACCATGAGGCACATTGTTGCTTCTAATACAGTATGTCATTTATGTTTCATTTATGTTACATGTTTTGTCTATTGTCTGTTTTGTCCACGGCTAAGTCACTAGGTGCATTTTTAACTTTTAATTTCTCTAAAAACACTTGTACTACAGCGCCTAAGCTCCATTATGATTTTAGGCAAGCATGTTTTTTTCGCAGCTCTGAATGGCGAAAACACACGATGGCAGAGTCCTAGCACGCATCTAAAGGAGCATTTGGGTAATACGCCGAATTTCTACCGACCCCTAAGAGGGGGCTGTGTCCCTTAACTATGTTCTCATTTCTTTTACAGATACGTGACTATTAAGTACAACGTGACAATTTTGATTGTATGTATTACTAACGCCTATTTTCGCAGCGTATTTGTTTAGTTTTTTATCACACCTCACTGTAGGTCACTTTGGAGTGGTACACACAGGGCGGGACCCTGTGTTGTCCTGAAGAAGAGCTCTGGGGAAGCTCGAAACATGTTGACGTCTGCTAGGGACTCCTAACACATTTGGATAGGCCCACTAGAGACTCACTCCGGTTTTAATAGACCAACTAGGAGCCCGAATAAAGTTTTTTCTGCCCACTAGTTAGGTACTTTTTAAAACACTCCACTCCACCACACCACTGCACTACACATAGCTCCTCACGATTAGTGCTCCTACGTCTCATCGCAAGTCGTTGCACGCCTCAACCCGCAGCGGGTTAAGATGGCCCCTATGATGAAGCATGTCACCATGGGGAAACCCTGGTGAGTGAGGGGACTCAAGAAAGGAAAGCCTACCTTCCTTAAGATTCTTTAGCTCAAACTGAGCGAAAATCCATATCCCGGCTAGGTCCCTATCCGGTCATACCGGATTCGTAGGTTCACTATTGTTTCAGGAGGGTGGACCTAGCTTTTTTCCCTCTCCCTCCCTCGTAATTTTTGATTTGTGATATACAGCGGTCAGCTGTGGGAGTAAAAAACCCCTTCCTTTTTTTCTTTTTTTCCCCCTTATCTTGCACCAACGTGACTACGCCTTAAACATGACGGAAGTAACTGGACTAACGTTCTCAGAAGAAGAGGTAGAAAGAACAATTGAATCTATGCTACCTTTAGCAGGAATACCTAACAGAGACACTAATGAATCAAGCCAATGCTGGGATGAACTCACTGAGTTGAAAAGGAACCAAATTAAAACCATGGTGCATGGCATTATGATGACCGAATATTTAAGATCCAACTCTGCTCCACGAGGATTGATCGTACGCAATGAGCCATTTATAATTCAACAGGACAAAACTTTCAAAAAAAATTGGTCGCTCATATCCTGGCACTGTACCAGAGACTGGCTCGTGTTATTTATAAAAACTGCGGCACGCCTGTCAGAAGAAATGAAAGGCGAAATACACAAGCTTGAGATCCACCTAAAAACTTTTCAGAACTTCACTGAACTAAAAAAGCGCCTAGAAGACCTGAACAAATCAATGACCGAATTTGAAATAAGTCTGAAAGACACAAAGTACATAAAACTTAAGAAAGACCAAAAATCATTTTCACATGAGAAAGTCTACCCATACACCAAGGACGACTATGTACCATCGGGAAGGAATCCAGGTTATAACACCGACAGTGATGGATCAGACACAGGCTCGGATCATTCGGATACTGGCTACAATCACAACTATAGAAACAGAACCAGACGACCCCGAGGGGGGCGGTCAAGAAACCAAGGGGCACACAACTTTGGATGGCCACAGTACCATGGACCACCACCACCATATGGCGGACCACATCCATTTTTCTATGGCCCACCGCCATTTCACCAACAAGCATATCAACAGCAACCACACGCCTATTGGGACCAGGCGCAACCACAAGAACAACCTAACCATTCTTTTTTAGGACGGGGCAAGGGACCCCAAAGAGGAAAAACCAGAAAAAACCAACAAGTACAGTGGGCACAACCCCTGGAAACCTCGAGGAGCCACACCAGAAGCATGGGCCCACCGAACCTCCCATCCGGCAGCAAACAACTAGTCTAATAGTGAATCTATCAGACATTATCCTGACCCCTACACAACAATCCGTCCTAGAGAAGGGACTGGGTTTCGTACCGACGCCTAACATGGACAAATTCAGACTCTGTTGCGAACTCAACGAGTTCATCCTCAAAATAAAATTGCAAGTCTTTTTCAAGGACAAACCACTTGACACCACGCAACCAAGTGACACGGGCTTACACAAAAAATCTAATTTCACCCCACCAGCGGCAAGTCTTCCAGTGGAACTACTTGCTTTCGAGAAAGCAGTCCTGAAGGAGGTATCTGAAATCAACCCAAGAACCATAAGAGTGTTTCATAACACAACCAGAAAGGAACAAGAGGCGATACAACTACTGGCGAACAACAAAGAAGTAACGGTAAAACCAGCAGACAAGGGAGGGGCCATAGTGCTACAAAACACCACAGCATACCACAGAGTCTGCCTACAACTATTGGGCGACGAAAGAAATGACATCAAGATACAAGAAGACCCTACCGAACGGTTACGCATTGAAATCGCATACCTGGTAGAGGAATCAATAGCCAACAACTGGATCACCAAAAAAGAAGCGGATTTTCTGGAAAACACCAACCCCACTACCCCATATTTCTACACCATCCCCAAAATCCATAAATCTATGGAAAGCCCTCCAGGAAGACCAATAGTATCGGGGATAGGTTCAATACTAGAACCCCTTTCTAGATTTGTAGACGCTTTCCTGCGGCCATTAGTACAAGGTACCAGCACGTACCTGCAGGACACAAAAGCTGTCCTTTGTCTTCTCAAAGACCTACCCTTTGACCCCACAACAAATATCCTAATTGGCTTAGACGTGGAAAGCCTGTACACCAGTCTGCCACATAAAGAAACATTAGAGATTCTTGAAGAAATACTATTCCAAGAATCATGGCAGTACCACACACCAAGACATATAGTTCTCGAATGTTGCCGGCTGGCCCTAACAGAGAATTACTTCAAGTTTGAAGATACACTGTTCCGCCAACAGCATGGTACCAGCATGGGGAGCACTTTCGCGCCGAGTGTAGCAGGACTCTATGTCCATTACCTAGAGAAACAAAAAATATTGCACAACTCAAATCCACATATCAAACATCTCCAACTATGGAAACGCTACATCGACGATGTGCTTCTGATCTGGGAAGGCAATGAAGCGGAAGCAACAGACTTCATCAACTGGCTGAACCTTCAAGACCCATTTCTAAAATTCACCTTTACTATGAGCAGATCCCAATTGGTTTTCCTAGATCTGAATATCATAGCCAACAATGGCTTTTTAACAACCACCACTAATTTCAAACCTACAGCCAGAAACTGTCTCCTAATCTACGACAGCTTAAACCCAAAACAACTGAACGAGAATCTTCCCTTCGGACAATTCTTGCATTTGAGACGTAATTGTACTAAAAGAGAAGACTACAATACACAAGCGAGGGACCTTTCTGAGAAACTAATAGCAAAAAACTACCCTAAGCCGCTGGTTTCAAAAGCCAAAAAGAGAGCCTTGAACAACCACAGAGAAGCTCTCCTAGAACGACGACAACCAACAGAAAAAGGAAAAAGACCGATATGCATAACCACTTTTAACATTGCATCTAACAAAGTGTCCAAAATAGTAAATAAACATTGGCGTACACTTAATAGTGGTGATTTAGACATACCAAAACCCATGTTTAGCCACAAAAAAGGCAAAAACCTGAGAAATCATTTTGTCCATACACGCTCTAAAAACACTAGGAACTTAGATGGACCACAAAGGGTGCTACAACCATTACCAGGAGGACACTATCCTTGCAATAATTGCGGCGTGTGCCATTTGACGACAGCAACCAAGAAAGTAGAATTCAACAACAGAATGACCTGGGAACTACGGAACTTCACTAATTGAACACCACAGGAGTCGTATACCTGATCACCTGCATTTGCAACCTCCACTATGTCGGGATGACGACCAGAAAAGTCAGCACCCGGATAGTTGAACACCGAAGCAACATAAGGTGTCAGAGGGCTACCCCAAAAATGACATCACACTTCATAGAAGCCAAGCACACACCGAATGACATGAGGTGGGTGGTTTTGGAACACATCAAGTACTGTGAAAATTAAGAACACAGACTACATGAAAAAGAGCAACGCTGGGTTTTCAAATTACGGTCAGATAGCCAGGGTTTGAATGAAAATATCCCGTGGGGCCAATTTACAAAATAATAGAACATGATGGATTAGACCCTTTTGATCCCAAAACCAACACTGTCATCAATCCCTTAAGCATTAAGATACATCTTACACAGATAATGCATCGTGTAAGAATCCTCTTGACCTCAACAGCACTCGCAGGATCAATATCAACACTGTCATTAATCCCTTATGGATAAAGATACCTCTTACACAAATAATGCATTGTGTTTAAATCCGCATTACATACAGAGCGCCAAATACGCCCTTTATCTGACAATAGTCATTTGATAACCGCATTACTTGACATGAGTAAACATGATGGGTTTGACCCCTTTTAATCTCAACAGCACTCGCAGGATTAATACCAACACTGCCATTGATCCCTTAAGGATAAAGTTACATCGTACACAGATAATGCATCGTGTAAGAATCCTTTTGATCTCAACAGCACTCGCAGGATCAATACCATCACCTTAAGGATAAAGATGCATCGCACGTAGATAATACATCGTGTAGGAATCCGCATCACATACAGAGCGCAAAAACGCCCTATATCTGTTAATAGCCATTCGACAACCGCATTACTTGAGTAATACCACTCCGATCATGAATACCCCATTTATCATAACTAACCACCACCATCAGTTCTTCCACTGTCTCTTGTGGATCTGTATTGTGTATTATCTGTTGTGTATTTATCGCACACATGAAATACCCTTTCCAACTGTTAGACACTTTATTATTACATCTATTATTCCACATCCAAAAGGACTACGCCATTAGCACGTAACCGGGTGGCCATCTTGTGAAGGTTCGCGCTCCAGTCATCACAGTATGACTGAGCGGAAACACTTCCTTTTAACCCAGCTCCCGGATGAGAAACGCCAATATGCAGTCTCGAGGGAAGGAAACTAGGTCTACTGACCGAGAGGAAAGACATCCAAGTAAGTGAATTTCAATTGCAGGCAACACACGATAACCGAGCGTTTTGCGGGAATCTTCCCTCAGCGCTCACGGTTACTTTCTCTTTCCCGACAAGGACCTCCATTGAAAAGCGGCAACTAACTTCGTTTTTCTTCCGATTTTCAGAGTTCCAGTCGGAACCCTCTCACCCACTAAAAGGACCATGAGGCACATTGTTGCTTCTAATACAGTATGTCATTTATGTTTCATTTATGTTACATGTTTTGTCTATTGTCTGTTTTGTCCACGGCTAAGTCACTAGGTGCATTTTTAACTTTTAATTTCTCTAAAAACACTTGTACTACAGCGCCTAAGCTCCATTATGATTTTAGGCAAGCATGTTTTTTTCGCAGCTCTGCATGGCGAAAACACACGATGGCAGAGTCCTAGCACGCATCTAAAGGAGCATTTGGGTAATACGCCGAATTTCTACCGACCCCTAAGAGGGGGCTGTGTCCCTTAACTATGTTCTCATTTCTTTTACAGATACGTGACTATTAAGTACAACGTGACAATTTTGATTGTATGTATTACTAACGCCTATTTTCGCAGCGTATTTGTTTAGTTTTTTATCACATCTCACTGTAGGTCACTTTGGAGTGGTACACACAGGGCGGGACCCTGTGTTGTCCTGAAGAAGAGCTCTGGGGAAGCTCAAAACATGTTGACGTCTGATAGGGACTCCTAACACATTTGGACAGGCCCACTAGAGACTCACCCCGGTTTTAATAGACCAACTAGGAGCCCGAATAAAGTTTTTTCTGCCCACTAGTTAGGTACTTTTTAATACACTCCACTCCACCACACCACTGCTCTACACATAGCTCCTCATGATTAGTGCTCCTACGTCTCATCGCAAGTCGTAGCACGCCTCAACCCGCAGCGGGTTGAGATGGCCCCTATGATGAAGCATGTTACCGTGGGGAAACCCTGGTGAGTGAGGGGACTCAAGAAAGGAAAGCCTTCCTTCCTTAAGATTCTTTAGCTCAAACTGAGCGAACATCCATATCCCGGCTAGGTCCCTATCCGGTCATACCGGATTTGTAGGTTCACTATTGTTTCAGGAGGGTGGACCTAGCTTTTTTCCCTCTCCCTCCCTCGTATTTTTTGATTTGTGTTATACAGCGGTCAGCTGTGGGAGTAAAAAAACCCATCCTTTTTTCTTTTTCCCCTTATCTTGCACCAATGTGACTACGCCTTAAACATGACGGAAGTAACTGGACTAACGTTCTCAGAAGAAGAGGTAGAAAGAACAATTGCATCTATGCTACCTTTAGCAGGAATACCTAACAGAGACACTAATGAATCAAGCCAATGCTGGGATGAACTCACTGAGTTGAAAAGGAACCAAATTAAAACCATGGTGCATGGCATTATGATGACCGAATATTTAAGATCCAACTCTGCTCCACGAGGGTTGATCGTACGCAATGAGCCATTTATATTTCAACAGGACAAAACTTTAAAAAAAATTGGTCGCTCATTTCCTGCCACTGTACCAGAGACTGGCTCGTGTTAATTATAAAAACTGCGGCACGCCTGTCAGAAGACATGAAAGGCGAAATACACAAGCTTGAGATCCACCTAAAAACTTTTCAGAACTTCACTGAACTAAAAAAGCGCTTAGAAGACCTGAACAAATCAATGACCGAATTTGAAATAAGTCTGAAAGACACAAAGTACATAAAACGTAAGAAAGACCAAAAATCATTTTCACATGAGAAAGTCTACCCATACACCAAGGACGACTATGTACCATCGGGAAGGAATCCAGGTTATAACACCGACAGTGATGGATCAGACACAGGCCCGGATCATTCGGATACTGGCTACAATCACAACTATAGAAACAGAACCAGACGACCCCGAGGGGGCGGTCAAGAAACCAAGGGGCACACAACTTTGGATGGCCACAGTACCATGGACCACCACCACCATATGGCGGACCACATCCATTTTTCTATGGCCCACCGCCATTTTACCAACAAGCATATCAACAGCAACCACACACCTATTGGGACCAGGCGCAACCACAAGAACAACCTAACCATTCTTTTTTAGGACGGGGCAAGGGACCCCAAAGAGGAAAATCCAGAAAAACCAACAAGTACAGTGGGCACAACCCCTGGAAACCTCGAGGAGCCACACCAGAAGCATGGGCCCACCGAACCTCCCGTCCGGCAGCAACCAACCAGTCTAATAGTGAATCTATCAGACATTATCCTGACCCCTACACAACAATCCCTCCTAGAGAAGGGACTGGGTTTCGTACCGACGCCTAACATGGACAAATTCAGACTCTGTTGCGAACTCAACGAGTTCATCCTCAAAATAAAATTGCAAGCCTTTTTCAAGGACAAACCACTTGACACCACGCAACCAAGTGACACGGGCTTACACAAAAAATCTAATTTCACCCCACCAGCGGCAAGTCTTCCAGTGGAACTACTTGCTTTCGAGAAAGCAGTCCTGAAGGAGGTATCTGAAATCAACCCAAGAACCATAAGAGTGTTTCATAACACAACCAGAAAGGAACAAGAGGCGATACAACTACTGGCGAACAACAAAGAAGTAACGATAAAACCAGCAGACAAGGAAGGGGCCATAGTGCTACAAAACACCACAGCATACCGCAGAGTCTGCCTACAACTATTGGGCGACGAAAGAAATTACATCAAGATACAAGAAGACCCTACCGAACAGTTACGCATTGAAATCGCATACCTGGTAGAGGAATCAATAGCCAACAACTGGATCACCAAAAAAGAAGCAGATTTTCTGGAAAACACCAACCCCACTACCCCATATTTCTACACCATCCCCAAAATCCATAAACCTATGGAAAGCCCTCCAGGAAGACCAATAGTATCGGGGATAGGTTCAATACTAGAACCCCTTTCTAGATTTGCAGACGCTTTCCTGCGGCCATTAGTACAAGGTACCAGCACGTACCTGCAGGACACAAAAGCTGTCCTTTGTCTTCTCAAAGACCTACCCTTTGACCCCACAACAAATATCCTAATTGGCTTAGATGTGGAAAGCCTGTACACCAGTCTGCCACATAAAGAAACATTAGAGATTCTTGAAGAAATACTATTCCAAGAATCATGGCAGTACCACACACCAAGACATATAGTTCTTGAATGTTGCCGGCTGGCCCTAACAGAGAATTACTTCAAGTTTGAAGATACACTGTTCCGCCAACAGCATGGTACCAGCATAGGGAGCACTTTCGCGCTGAGTGTAGCAGGACTCTATGTCCATTACCTAGAGAAACAAAAATATTGCACAACTCAAATCCACATATCAAACATCTCCAACTATGGAAACGCTACATCGACGATGTGCTTCTGATCTGGGAAGGCAATGAAGCGGAAGCAACAGACTTCATCAACTGGCTGAACCTTCAAGACCCATTTCTAAAATTCACCTTTACTATGAGCAGATCCCAATTGGTTTTCCTAGATCTGAATATCATAGCCAACAATGGCTTTTTAACAACCACCACTCATTTCAAACCTACAGCCAGAAACTGCCTCCTAATCTACGACAGCTTCCACCCAAAACAACTGAAAGAGAATCTTCCCTTCGGACAATTCTTGCATTTGAGACGTAATTGTACTAAAAGAGAAGACTACAATACACAAGCGAGGGACCTTTCTGAGAAACTAATAGCAAGAAACTACCCTAAGCCGCTAGTTTCAAAAGCCAAAAAGAGAGCCTTGAACAACCACAGAGAAGCTCTCCTAGAACCACGACAACCAACAGAAAAAGGAAAAAGACCGATATGCATAACCACTTTTAACATTGCATCTAACAAAGTGACCAAAATAGTAAATAAACATTGGCGTACACTTAATAGTGGTGATTTAGACATACCAAAACCCATGTTTAGCCACAAAAAAGGCAAAAACCTGAGAAATCATTTTGTCCATACACGCCCTAAAAACACTAGGAACTTAGATGGACCACAAAGGGTGCTACAACCATTACCAGGAGGACACTATCCTTGCAATAATTGCAGCGTGTGCCATTTGACGACAGCAACCAAGAAAGTAGAATTCAACAACAGAATGACCTGGGAACTACGGAACTTCACTAATTGTAACACCACAGGAGTCGTATACCTGATCACCTGCATGTGCAACCTCCACTATGTCGGGATGACGACCAGAAAAGTCAGCACCCGGATAGTTGAACACCGAAGCAACATAAGGTGTCAGAGGGCTACCACAAAAATGACATCACACTTCATAGAAGCCAAGCACACACCGAATGACATGAGGTGGGTGGTTTTGGAACACATCAAGTACTGTGAAAATTAAGAACACAGACTACATGAAAAAGAGCAACGCTGGGTTTTCAAATTACGGTCAGATAGCCAGGATTTGAATGAAAATATCCTGTGGGGCCAATTTACAAAATAATAGAACATGATGGATTAGACCCTTTTTGATCCCAATACCAACACTGTCATCAATCCCTTAAGTATTAAGATACATCTTACACAGATAATGCATCGTGTAAGAATCCTCTTGACCTCAACAGCACTCGCAGGATCAATATCAACACTGTCATTAATCCCTTATGGATAAAGATACCTCTTACACAAATAATGCATCGTGTTTAAATCCACATTACATACAGAGCGCCAAATACGCCCTTTATCTGACAATAGTCATTTGATAACCGCATTACTTGACATGAGTAAACATGATGGGTTTGACCCCTTTTTAATCTCAACAGCACTCGCAGGATTAATACCAACACTGCCATTGATCCCTTAAGGATAAAGTTACATCGTACACAGATAATGCATCGTGTAAGAATCCTTTGATCTCAACAGCACTCGCAGGATCAATACCATCACCTTAAGGATAAAGATGCATCGCACGTAGATAATACATCGTGTAGGAATCCGCATCACATACAGAGCGCAAAAAACGCCCTATATCTGTTAATAGCCATTCGACAACCGCATTACTTGAGTAATACCACTCCGATCATGAATACCACATTTATCATAACTAACCACCACCATCAGTTCTTCCACTGTCTCTTGTGGATCTGTATTGTGTATTATCTGTTGTGTATTTATCGCACACATGAAATACCCTTTCCAACTGTTAGACACTTTATTATTATATCTATTTTTCCACATCCAAAAGGACTACGCCATTAGCACGTAACCGGGTGGCCATCTTGTGAAGGTTCGCGCTCCAGTCATCACAGTATGACTGAGCGGAAACACTTCCTTTTAACCCAGCTCCCGGACGAGAAACGCCAATATGCGGTCTCGAGGGAAGGAAACTAGGTCTACTGACCGAGAGGAAAGACATCCAAGTGAGTGAATTTCCATTGCAGGCAACACACGATAACCGAGCGTTTTGCGGGAATCTTCCCTCAGCACTCACGGTTACTTTCTCTTCCCGACAAGGACCTCCAATGAAAAGCGGCAACTAACTTCGTTTTTCTTCCGATTTTCAGAGTTCCAGTCGGAACCCTCTCACCCACTAAAAAGACCATGAGGCACATTGTTGCTTCTAATACAGTATGTCATTTATGTTTCATTTATGTTACATGTTTTGTCTATTGTCTGTTTTGTCCACGGCTAAGTCACTAGGTGCATTTTTAACTTTTAATTTCTCTAAAAACACTTGTACTACAGCGCCTAAGCTCCATTATGATTTTAGGCAAGCATGTTTTTTTCGCAGCTCTGAATGGCGAAAACACACGATGGCAGAGTCCTAGCACGCATCTAAAGGAGCATTTGGGTAATACGCCGAATTTCTACCGACCCCTAAGAGGGGGCTGTGTCCCTTAACTATGTTCTCATTTCTTTTACAGATACGTGACTATTAAGTACAACGTGACAATTTTGATTGTATGTATTACTAACGCCTATTTTCGCAGCGTATTTGTTTAGTTTTTTATCACACCTCACTGTAGGTCACTTTGGAGTGGTACACACAGGGCGGGACCCTGTGTTGTCCTGAAGAAGAGCTCTGGGGAAGCTCGAAACATGTTGACGTCTGCTAGGGACTCCTAACACATTTGGATAGGCCCACTAGAGACTCACTCCGGTTTTAATAGACCAACTAGGAGCCCGAATAAAGTTTTTTCTGCCCACTAGTTAGGTACTTTTAAAACACTCCACTCCACCACACCACTGCACTACACATAGCTCCTCACGATTAGTGCTCCTACGTCTCATCGCAAGTCGTTGCACGCCTCAACCCGCAGCGGGTTAAGATGGCCCCTATGATGAAGCATGTCACCATGGGGAAACCCTGGTGAGTGAGGGGACTCAAGAAAGGAAAGCCTACCTTCCTTAAGATTCTTTAGCTCAAACTGAGCGAAAATCCATATCCCGGCTAGGTCCCTATCCGGTCATACCGGATTCGTAGGTTCACTATTGTTTCAGGAGGGTGGACCTAGCTTTTTTCCCTCTCCCTCCCTCGTAATTTTTGATTTGTGATATACAGCGGTCAGCTGTGGGAGTAAAAAACCCCTTCCTTTTTTTCTTTTTTTCCCCCTTATCTTGCACCAACGTGACTACGCCTTAAACATGACGGAAGTAACTGGACTAACGTTCTCAGAAGAAGAGGTAGAAAGAACAATTGAATCTATGCTACCTTTAGCAGGAATACCTAACAGAGACACTAATGAATCAAGCCAATGCTGGGATGAACTCACTGAGTTGAAAAGGAACCAAATTAAAACCATGGTGCATGGCATTATGATGACCGAATATTTAAGATCCAACTCTGCTCCACGAGGATTGATCGTACGCAATGAGCCATTTATAATTCAACAGGACAAAACTTTCAAAAAAATTGGTCGCTCATATCCTGGCACTGTACCAGAGACTGGCTCGTGTTATTTATAAAAACTGCGGCACGCCTGTCAGAAGAAATGAAAGGCGAAATACACAAGCTTGAGATCCACCTAAAAACTTTTCAGAACTTCACTGAACTAAAAAGCGCCTAGAAGACCTGAACAAATCAATGACCGAATTTGAAATAAGTCTGAAAGACACAAAGTACATAAAACTTAAGAAAGACCAAAAATCATTTTCACATGAGAAAGTCTACCCATACACCAAGGACGACTATGTACCATCGGGAAGGAATCCAGGTTATAACACCGACAGTGATGGATCAGACACAGGCTCGGATCATTCGGATACTGGCTACAATCACAACTATAGAAACAGAACCAGACGACCCCGAGGGGGCGGTCAAGAAACCAAGGGGCACACAACTTTGGATGGCCACAGTACCATGGACCACCACCACCATATGGCGGACCACATCCATTTTTCTATGGCCCACCGCCATTTCACCAACAAGCATATCAACAGCAACCACACGCCTATTGGGACCAGGCGCAACCACAAGAACAACCTAACCATTCTTTTTAGGACGGGGCAAGGGACCCCAAAGAGGAAAAACCAGAAAAACCAACAAGTACAGTGGGCACAACCCCTGGAAACCTCGAGGAGCCACACCAGAAGCATGGGCCCACCGAACCTCCCATCCGGCAGCAAACAACTAGTCTAATAGTGAATCTATCAGACATTATCCTGACCCCTACACAACAATCCGTCCTAGAGAAGGGACTGGGTTTCGTACCGACGCCTAACATGGACAAATTCAGACTCTGTTGCGAACTCAACGAGTTCATCCTCAAAATAAAATTGCAAGTCTTTTTCAAGGACAAACCACTTGACACCACGCAACCAAGTGACACGGGCTTACACAAAAATCTAATTTCACCCCACCAGCGGCAAGTCTTCCAGTGGAACTACTTGCTTTCGAGAAAGCAGTCCTGAAGGAGGTATCTGAAATCAACCCAAGAACCATAAGAGTGTTTCATAACACAACCAGAAAGGAACAAGAGGCGATACAACTACTGGCGAACAACAAAGAAGTAACGGTAAAACCAGCAGACAAGGGAGGGGCCATAGTGCTACAAAACACCACAGCATACCACAGAGTCTGCCTACAACTATTGGGCGACGAAAGAAATGACATCAAGATACAAGAAGACCCTACCGAACGGTTACGCATTGAAATCGCATACCTGGTAGAGGAATCAATAGCCAACAACTGGATCACCAAAAAAGAAGCGGATTTTCTGGAAAACACCAACCCCACTACCCCATATTTCTACACCATCCCCAAAATCCATAAATCTATGGAAAGCCCTCCAGGAAGACCAATAGTATCGGGGATAGGTTCAATACTAGAACCCCTTTCTAGATTTGTAGACGCTTTCCTGCGGCCATTAGTACAAGGTACCAGCACGTACCTGCAGGACACAAAAGCTGTCCTTTGTCTTCTCAAAGACCTACCCTTTGACCCCACAACAAATATCCTAATTGGCTTAGACGTGGAAAGCCTGTACACCAGTCTGCCACATAAAGAAACATTAGAGATTCTTGAAGAAATACTATTCCAAGAATCATGGCAGTACCACACACCAAGACATATAGTTCTCGAATGTTGCCGGCTGGCCCTAACAGAGAATTACTTCAAGTTTGAAGATACACTGTTCCGCCAACAGCATGGTACCAGCATGGGGAGCACTTTCGCGCCGAGTGTAGCAGGACTCTATGTCCATTACCTAGAGAAACAAAAATATTGCACAACTCAAATCCACATATCAAACATCTCCAACTATGGAAACGCTACATCGACGATGTGCTTCTGATCTGGGAAGGCAATGAAGCGGAAGCAACAGACTTCATCAACTGGCTGAACCTTCAAGACCCATTTCTAAAATTCACCTTTACTATGAGCAGATCCCAATTGGTTTTCCTAGATCTGAATATCATAGCCAACAATGGCTTTTTAACAACCACCACTAATTTCAAACCTACAGCCAGAAACTGTCTCCTAATCTACGACAGCTTAAACCCAAAACAACTGAACGAGAATCTTCCCTTCGGACAATTCTTGCATTTGAGACGTAATTGTACTAAAAGAGAAGACTACAATACACAAGCGAGGGACCTTTCTGAGAAACTAATAGCAAAAACTACCCTAAGCCGCTGGTTTCAAAAGCCAAAAAGAGAGCCTTGAACAACCACAGAGAAGCTCTCCTAGAACGACGACAACCAACAGAAAAAGGAAAAAGACCGATATGCATAACCACTTTTAACATTGCATCTAACAAAGTGTCCAAAATAGTAAATAAACATTGGCGTACACTTAATAGTGGTGATTTAGACATACCAAAACCCATGTTTAGCCACAAAAAAGGCAAAAACCTGAGAAATCATTTTGTCCATACACGCTCTAAAAACACTAGGAACTTAGATGGACCACAAAGGGTGCTACAACCATTACCAGGAGGACACTATCCTTGCAATAATTGCGGCGTGTGCCATTTGACGACAGCAACCAAGAAAGTAGAATTCAACAACAGAATGACCTGGGAACTACGGAACTTCACTAATTGAACACCACAGGAGTCGTATACCTGATCACCTGCATTTGCAACCTCCACTATGTCGGGATGACGACCAGAAAAGTCAGCACCCGGATAGTTGAACACCGAAGCAACATAAGGTGTCAGAGGGCTACCCCAAAAATGACATCACACTTCATAGAAGCCAAGCACACACCGAATGACATGAGGTGGGTGGTTTTGGAACACATCAAGTACTGTGAAAATTAAGAACACAGACTACATGAAAAAGAGCAACGCTGGGTTTTCAAATTACGGTCAGATAGCCAGGGTTTGAATGAAAATATCCCGTGGGGCCAATTTACAAAATAATAGAACATGATGGATTAGACCCTTTTGATCCCAAAACCAACACTGTCATCAATCCCTTAAGCATTAAGATACATCTTACACAGATAATGCATCGTGTAAGAATCCTCTTGACCTCAACAGCACTCGCAGGATCAATATCAACACTGTCATTAATCCCTTATGGATAAAGATACCTCTTACACAAATAATGCATTGTGTTTAAATCCGCATTACATACAGAGCGCCAAATACGCCCTTTATCTGACAATAGTCATTTGATAACCGCATTACTTGACATGAGTAAACATGATGGGTTTGACCCCTTTTAATCTCAACAGCACTCGCAGGATTAATACCAACACTGCCATTGATCCCTTAAGGATAAAGTTACATCGTACACAGATAATGCATCGTGTAAGAATCCTTTGATCTCAACAGCACTCGCAGGATCAATACCATCACCTTAAGGATAAAGATGCATCGCACGTAGATAATACATCGTGTAGGAATCCGCATCACATACAGAGCGCAAAAACGCCCTATATCTGTTAATAGCCATTCGACAACCGCATTACTTGAGTAATACCACTCCGATCATGAATACCCCATTTATCATAACTAACCACCACCATCAGTTCTTCCACTGTCTCTTGTGGATCTGTATTGTGTATTATCTGTTGTGTATTTATCGCACACATGAAATACCCTTTCCAACTGTTAGACACTTTATTATTACATCTATTATTCCACATCCAAAAGGACTACGCCATTAGCACGTAACCGGGTGGCCATCTTGTGAAGGTTCGCGCTCCAGTCATCACAGTATGACTGAGCGGAAACACTTCCTTTTAACCCAGCTCCCGGATGAGAAACGCCAATATGCAGTCTCGAGGGAAGGAAACTAGGTCTACTGACCGAGAGGAAAGACATCCAAGTAAGTGAATTTCAATTGCAGGCAACACACGATAACCGAGCGTTTTGCGGGAATCTTCCCTCAGCGCTCACGGTTACTTTCTCTTTCCCGACAAGGACCTCCATTGAAAAGCGGCAACTAACTTCGTTTTTCTTCCGATTTTCAGAGTTCCAGTCGGAACCCTCTCACCCACTAAAAGGACCATGAGGCACATTGTTGCTTCTAATACAGTATGTCATTTATGTTTCATTTATGTTACATGTTTTGTCTATTGTCTGTTTTGTCCACGGCTAAGTCACTAGGTGCATTTTTAACTTTTAATTTCTCTAAAAACACTTGTACTACAGCGCCTAAGCTCCATTATGATTTTAGGCAAGCATGTTTTTTTCGCAGCTCTGCATGGCGAAAACACACGATGGCAGAGTCCTAGCACGCATCTAAAGGAGCATTTGGGTAATACGCCGAATTTCTACCGACCCCTAAGAGGGGGCTGTGTCCCTTAACTATGTTCTCATTTCTTTTACAGATACGTGACTATTAAGTACAACGTGACAATTTTGATTGTATGTATTACTAACGCCTATTTTCGCAGCGTATTTGTTTAGTTTTTTATCACATCTCACTGTAGGTCACTTTGGAGTGGTACACACAGGGCGGGACCCTGTGTTGTCCTGAAGAAGAGCTCTGGGGAAGCTCAAAACATGTTGACGTCTGATAGGGACTCCTAACACATTTGGATAGGCCCACTAGAGACTCACTCCGGTTTTAATAGACCAACTAGGAGCCCGAATAAAGTTTTTTCTGCCCACTAGTTAGGTACTTTTTAATACACTCCACTCCACCACACCACTGCTCTACACATAGCTCCTCATGATTAGTGCTCCTACGTCTCATCGCAAGTCGTAGCACGCCTCAACCCGCAGCGGGTTGAGATGGCCCCTATGATGAAGCATGTTACCGTGGGGAAACCCTGGTGAGTGAGGGGACTCAAGAAAGGAAAGCCTTCCTTCCTTAAGATTCTTTAGCTCAAACTGAGCGAACATCCATATCCCGGCTAGGTCCCTATCCGGTCATACCGGATTTGTAGGTTCTCTATTGTTTCAGGAGGGTGGACCTAGCTTTTTTCCCTCTCCCTCCCTCGTATTTTTTGATTTGTGTTATACAGCGGTCAGCTGTGGGAGTAAAAAAAAAACCCATCCTTTTTTCCCCCCTTATCTTGCACCAATGTGACTACGCCTTAAACATGACGGAAGTAACTGGACTAACGTTCTCAGAAGAAGAGGTAGAAAGAACAATTGCATCTATGCTACCTTTAGCAGGAATACCTAACAGAGACACTAATGAATCAAGCCAATGCTGGGATGAACTCACTGAGTTGAAAAGGAACCAAATTAAAACCATGGTGCATGGCATTATGATGACCGAATATTTAAGATCCAACTCTGCTCCACGAGGGTTGATCGTACGCAATGAGCCATTTATATTTCAACAGGACAAAACTTTAAAAAAAATTGGTCGCTCATTTCCTGCCACTGTACCAGAGACTGGCTCGTGTTAATTATAAAAACTGCGGCACGCCTGTCAGAAGACATGAAAGGCGAAATACACAAGCTTGAGATCCACCTAAAAACTTTTCAGAACTTCACTGAACTAAAAAAGCGCTTAGAAGACCTGAACAAATCAATGACCGAATTTGAAATAAGTCTGAAAGACACAAAGTACATAAAACGTAAGAAAGACCAAAAATCATTTTCACATGAGAAAGTCTACCCATACACCAAGGACGACTATGTACCATCGGGAAGGAATCCAGGTTATAACACCGACAGTGATGGATCAGACACAGGCCCGGATCATTCGGATACTGGCTACAATCACAACTATAGAAACAGAACCAGACGACCCCGAGGGGGGCGGTCAAGAAACCAAGGGGCACACAACTTTGGATGGCCACAGTACCATGGACCACCACCACCATATGGCGGACCACATCCATTTTTCTATGGCCCACCGCCATTTTACCAACAAGCATATCAACAGCAACCACACACCTATTGGGACCAGGCGCAACCACAAGAACAACCTAACCATTCTTTTTTAGGACGGGGCAAGGGACCCCAAAGAGGAAAATCCAGAAAAACCAACAAGTACAGTGGGCACAACCCCTGGAAACCTCGAGGAGCCACACCAGAAGCATGGGCCCACCGAACCTCCCGTCCGGCAGCAACCAACCAGTCTAATAGTGAATCTATCAGACATTATCCTGACCCCTACACAACAATCCCTCCTAGAGAAGGGACTGGGTTTCGTATCGACGCCTAACATGGACAAATTCAGACTCTGTTGCGAACTCAACGAGTTCATCCTCAAAATAAAATTGCAAGCCTTTTTCAAGGACAAACCACTTGACACCACGCAACCAAGTGACACGGGCTTACACAAAAAATCTAATTTCACCCCACCAGCGGCAAGTCTTCCAGTGGAACTACTTGCTTTCGAGAAAGCAGTCCTGAAGGAGGTATCTGAAATCAACCCAAGAACCATAAGAGTGTTTCATAACACAACCAGAAAGGAACAAGAGGCGATACAACTACTGGCGAACAACAAAGAAGTAACGATAAAACCAGCAGACAAGGAAGGGGCCATAGTGCTACAAAACACCACAGCATACCGCAGAGTCTGCCTACAACTATTGGGCGACGAAAGAAATTACATCAAGATACAAGAAGACCCTACCGAACAGTTACGCATTGAAATCGCATACCTGGTAGAGGAATCAATAGCCAACAACTGGATCACCAAAAAAGAAGCAGATTTTCTGGAAAACACCAACCCCACTACCCCATATTTCTACACCATCCCCAAAATCCATAAACCTATGGAAAGCCCTCCAGGAAGACCAATAGTATCGGGGATAGGTTCAATACTAGAACCCCTTTCTAGATTTGCAGACGCTTTCCTGCGGCCATTAGTACAAGGTACCAGCACGTACCTGCAGGACACAAAAGCTGTCCTTTGTCTTCTCAAAGACCTACCCTTTGACCCCACAACAAATATCCTAATTGGCTTAGATGTGGAAAGCCTGTACACCAGTCTGCCACATAAAGAAACATTAGAGATTCTTGAAGAAATACTATTCCAAGAATCATGGCAGTACCACACACCAAGACATATAGTTCTTGAATGTTGCCGGCTGGCCCTAACAGAGAATTACTTCAAGTTTGAAGATACACTGTTCCGCCAACAGCATGGTACCAGCATAGGGAGCACTTTCGCGCTGAGTGTAGCAGGACTCTATGTCCATTACCTAGAGAAACAAAAAATATTGCACAACTCAAATCCACATATCAAACATCTCCAACTATGGAAACGCTACATCGACGATGTGCTTCTGATCTGGGAAGGCAATGAAGCGGAAGCAACAGACTTCATCAACTGGCTGAACCTTCAAGACCCATTTCTAAAATTCACCTTTACTATGAGCAGATCCCAATTGGTTTTCCTAGATCTGAATATCATAGCCAACAATGGCTTTTTAACAACCACCACTCATTTCAAACCTACAGCCAGAAACTGCCTCCTAATCTACGACAGCTTCCACCCAAAACAACTGAAAGAGAATCTTCCCTTCGGACAATTCTTGCATTTGAGACGTAATTGTACTAAAAGAGAAGACTACAATACACAAGCGAGGGACCTTTCTGAGAAACTAATAGCAAGAAACTACCCTAAGCCGCTAGTTTCAAAAGCCAAAAAGAGAGCCTTGAACAACCACAGAGAAGCTCTCCTAGAACCACGACAACCAACAGAAAAAGGAAAAAGACCGATATGCATAACCACTTTTAACATTGCATCTAACAAAGTGACCAAAATAGTAAATAAACATTGGCGTACACTTAATAGTGGTGTTTTAGACATACCAAAACCCATGTTTAACCACAAAAAAGGCAAAAACCTGAGAAATCATTTTGTCCATACACGCCCTAAAAACACTAGGAACTTAGATGGACCACAAAGGGTGCTACAACCATTACTAGGAGGACACTATCCTTGCAATAATTGCAGCGTGTGCCATTTGACGACAGCAACCAAGAAAGTAGAATTCAACAACAGAATGACCTGGGAACTACGGAACTTCACTAATTGTAACACCACAGGAGTCGTATACCTGATCACCTGCATTTGCAACCTCCACTATGTCGGGATGACGATCAGAAAAGTCAGCACCCGGATAGTTGAACACCGAAGCAACATAAGGTGTCAGAGGGCTACCACAAAAATGACATCACACTTCATAGAAACCAAGCACACACCGAATGACATGAGGTGGGTGGTTTTGGAACACATCAAGTACTGTGAAAATCAAGAACACAGACTACATGAAAAAGAGCAACGCTGGGTTTTCAAATTACGGTCAGATAGCCAGGATTTGAATGAAAATATCCTGTGGGGCCAATTTACAAAATAATAGAACATGATGCATTAGACCCTTTTTGATCCCAATACCAACACTGTCATCAATCCCTTAAGTATTAAGATACATCTTACACAGATAATGCATCGTGTAAGAATCCTCTTGACCTCAACAGCACTCGCAGGATCAATATCAACACTGTCATTAATCCCTTATGGATAAAGATACCTCTTACACAAATAATGCATCGTGTTTAAATCCACATTACATACAGAGCGCCAAATACGCCCTTTATCTGACAATAGTCATTTGATAACCGCATTACTTGACATGAGTAAACATGATGGGTTTGACCCCTTTTTAATCTCAACAGCACTCGCAGGATTAATACCAACACTGCCATTGATCCCTTAAGGATAAAGTTACATTGTACACAGATAATGCATCGTGTAAGAATCCTTTTGATATCAACAGCACTCGCAGGATCAATACCATCACATTAAGGATAAAGATGCATCGCACGTAGATAATACATCGTGTAGGAATCCGCGTCACATACAGAGCGCAAAAAACGCCCTATATCTGTTAATAGCCATTCGACAACCGCATTACTTGAGTAATACCACGCCGATCATGAATACCACATTTATCCTAACTAACCACCACCATCAGTTCTTCCACTGTCTCTTGTGTATCTGTATTGTGTATTATCTGTTGTGTATTTATCGCACACATGAAATACCCTTTCCAACTGTTAGACACTTTATTATTACATCTATTTTTCCACATCCAAAAGGACTACGCCATTAGCACGTAACCGGGTGGCCATCTTGTGAAGGTTCGCGCTCCAGTCATCACAGTATGACTGAGCGGAAACACTTCCTTTTAACCCAGCTCCCGGACGAGAAACGCCAATATGCGGTCTCGAGGGAAGGAAACTAGGTCTACTGACCGAGATGAAAGACATCCAAGTAAGTGAATTTCCATTGCAGGCAACACACGATAACCGAGCGTTTTGCGGGAATCTTCCCTCAGCGCTCACGATTACTTTCTCTTTCCCGACAAGGACCTCCATTGAAAAGCAGCAACTAACTTCGTTTTTCTTCCGATTTTTAGAGTTCCAGTTGGAACCCTCTCACCCCCTAAAAAGACCATGAGGCACATTGTTGCTTCTAATACAGTATGTCATTTATGTTACATGTTTTGTCTATTGTCTGTTTTGTCCACGGCTAAGTCACTAGGTGCATTTTTAACTTTTAATTTCTCTAAAAACACTTGTACTACAGCGCCTAAGCTCCATTATGATTTTAGGCAAGCATGTTTTTTTCGCAGCTCTGCATGGCGAAAACACACGATGGCAGAGTCCTAGCACGCATCTAAAGGAGCATTTGGGTAATACGCCGAATTTCTACCGACCCCTAAGAGGGGGGCTGTGTCCCTTAACTATGTTCTCATTTCTTTTACAGATACAACGTGACTATTAAGTACAACGTGACAATTTTGTATCGTATGTATTACTAACGCCTATTTTCGCAGCGTATTTGTTTAGTTTTTTAACACATCTCACTGTAGGTCACTTTGGAGTGGTACACACAGGGCGGGACCCTGTGTTGTCCTGAAGAAGAGCTCTGGGGAAGCTCGAAACATGTTGACGTCTGCTAGGGACTCCTAACACATTTGGATAGGCCCACTAGAGATTCACCCCGGTTTTAATAGACCAACTAGGAGCCAGAATAAAGTTTTTTCTGCCCACTAGTTAGGTACTTTTTAATACACTCCACTCCACCACACCACTGCACTACACATAGCTCCTCACGATTAGTGCTCCTACGTCTCATCGCAAGTCGTAGCACACCTCAACCCGCAGCGGGTGGAGATGGCTCCTATGATGAAGCATGTCACCGTGGGGAAACCCTGGTGAGTGAGGGGACTCAAGAAAGGAAAGCCTTCCTTCCTTAAGATTCTTTAGCTCAAACTGAGCGAAAATCCATATCCCGGCTATGTCCCTATCCGGTCATACCGGATTTGTAAGTTCACTATTGTTTCAGGGGGATGGACCTAGCTTTTTTCCCTCTCCCTCCCTCGTATTTTTTGATTTATGAATTTTGCACACCCCTACTTAAAACCTGCAGTCGCTCTAACTCTTTTTGACCAAGCTTTTAAAAATTAATAAGTCACCCCTAAGGACAATATGTCACCCACAACAGAGGGTGCTTGAAATATAAGGGTGGAACATGTGCGAAATTATAATAGCCATGTTCTTCCAGCAACAGGCCCCAAAAGTTATTTTCACTGACAGGGCTGTCGCTGAATCTTAGAAAATATCAAAGCACAGATTATAAACTTTAATCAGTAACTTTTAATAGGAAACTGCTACAAAATAAATTCAAAGACTATTTTTTAATTTTTAGTAAAAATTCAATTTGAAGGTAAAATGTTTTAATAAATATTTAGGAAAAGTAACCTATAAAAGTTCCCTTTTACCTGTCTGAACCTCCAGTGGGTTAGATAGCATTAGCCTACTCACAACTGATCTGTCATTGCTTGATCTTAATGAGGTGTGAAAACAGCTCCAAGAGCAGGAACAATGACCTGGGAGTGGGTGGTGTTGCATAAGGACCAGTTAGATTTGACACAGGATCTTCATTAACTTGTCAAGGGGCCTGTACTTTTAATGAGTACATGTAAGATGAGATCTGCAGAACGCAACCCTCTGTCCCCCCACCAGATTGACACCAACCCCAGTTGATGGGGAGCTACCCCAGAACCGGCATTGAGTAACCACAGAAAGGGGACTGCTTATTTCCCAGGCCACATCCCTGGGTGGGCCTGCAGGCTTAGCACAAGGGAGGAAGGCGTTCTCCATCTTACATTTTAGGAATAATGTGCATTGGAGGATTGTTTGCAGTAAGGCAAACTGGAACTGCTGGAAACATGGTAGTGACCCTGGGAACCTTTAGGCCATTGGTTAGGGAGGAGCCAGAAGTAACACCCACCCACTAACTGGTGCCAGTCTTAAATGTGACACCTCAAGCCACCATCCTGACAACACCTTCTGGACCTGCAGATAATCAGAGGAAGACAAAAATATGCTTGCAGTATTCTTAGAGGAACCCTGAAGAACGGGACTTACTCCCTCTTGTTCCTAAGACAAAGAGATGAACTCCAAGAGCCAACTGACTGACCGGCTGTGTGGCTACAGGGGCACAACAAGCTGCTAGAAAGCTTTTTCCCGAAGTGACCAGTTGACAAGTGCCAACTGAACCCGCATTGGGCCTTGCTAGTGGCCTCTGCTGGAATGAGTCCTGGCCCTTAAGTGCCTTCCCTGAGGTTCGGTGAGCTTTAAAAGTGACCCAGAGGAGCTTGTCGAGAAACCTTAAATAGTTGGGATTTAGAAAATGTTTTGACTTTTTAGACCCCTGGAGTAGGTGTGTGTGGAATTTGAGCAATTTGCTTTCTCATAATTATGTGAAATTATAACAAAAGATGCAAAATTATGCATAATTACATGATGTGCAAATCCATCATTTCACACTATTAAGGGTGGGTGGCAAATTCCGTTCCGCTCACGGAATTTGCGAAATTTAGGCATTTCCGCGTTCCGCGGAGAACGCGGAAATGTCTAAATTTCCGCGATCCGCGGCGTAGCGGAGTTTTTTTTCTTGTTTGCGCTTTAATTATGCGTTCTCGTGTGCGCGGTCGACTTACCGCGATCCCTGCGTTCGCCGACGTGTTTTCCTATCCGTTCGCGTGCGCCACGAGATGTTGGTAGCCAGTCTTGCTATCCCGCGAGAGTTTGCGATTGCGAACACGTCATTCGCCGCGCCATCGGACACTGCGAGAGTATGCGATCGCGAACACGTCATTCACCACCGCGAGAGAGAGCGTGCAATCGCGAACACGTCATTTGGACGCGCTATCCGACATCCGGAGGAAGTTTGGTGAAGCTCGCGATCCCGAACACGCAAAATTTTCAATCTGGAGAAGAATAATATCTCGAGCAGCATAAAACCTTCTGTAAATGATGATTTGGATGAAAAAAACTCCTCAGATTGACATTTGGCTGTCCTTTTTTGTGCAATGAGTCCTTTTTGGGGAGAAGGAGGAAGTGCCACAGAGTCTCCAACTTCCTGTTCCTGTCCAGCAGGCTCCTCCCAGTGCTTTGTCCATCTCCTGTTCATTCTTCCTTTGGATTTTGAGCTTGAAGGATCACTCTTTGTGTCTGCTGCATCATTATCATTGGATTTGAGGACTTTTGGATTTGATATTTTACAAGTAAGTTGGTGTTGTTGTTTGTTTGATTGGGGCATTGCAGTTGCTGCAACTACAATGTTGGTACTTATCATTATTATTATTTTTAATTGTTGTGGGTAGCCAGTAGGCCCAGAGCTAGTCAAGGGTGGGTGCATGATGTAGCAACTGTTCCTTTGGTGTGTGTTGAATTTATTTCAAACATCATTTAGGGCATGGATGGCATTGGATTGAATTGCAAAATGTATATTTTTGGGGGTATTTCTGTTTTTGGGTGTGTGTTAAATAAATGCCTTTGTTGTGTGTGGTGTGTTGTTGTGTACCTTGCAATGCAGACCTTGTTTAGCCCTGTGGATTTTCGTTTTTGCATTTTATTGCATTAAAGGCAAAGCAGTGTGGTTTAATTAGCATGCATCCTTTGCCTGGCTATTATAGGCCTTTTGTCGGTACATTGTTTTGCAGGCCTCCTGCTTGTTGCTTGTGATTTGTGAGTGTCCATGTGGCTGGTGGCCATTTCTGGTGGGAGTTATTAGTGTGCTGCTTTTGCCATATAGGCCTGCATGTTATTCCTTTGTGGCCTAGGCTTCTTGTTGTTGTGGGCCTGGCCATGAGGCTGGCGGCCATTTTGAAGCCAGGCAGTGTGCTTTTTGCAATAGGCCTGCATTGTCTGTCTTCAGTTTCTTGTAGTTGTGTGGGCCTGGCCATGTGGCTGATGGCCATTTTGAAGCCAGGCAGTGTGCTTTTTGCAATAGGCCTGCATTGTCTGTCTTCAGTTTCTTGTAGTTTTGTGGGCCTGGCCATGTGGCTGGTGGCCATTTTGAAGCCTGGTAGTGTGCTTTTGCCATAGGCCTGCAAGCTTGTGGCCTAGTCTGCCAACAGGCCTTTCATCCAGTAGGCTCAGAGGTAGTCCCGGGTGCATGAAAACAACTGTTTCTGTGTGTTCTCACTGTTCTGTTGAATTTAAACATCATTTGGGGCATGGATGGCATTGGATTGAATTGCAAAATGTGTTTTTTTGCATTTTATTGCATTAAAGGCAAAGCAGTGTGGTTTAGCATGCATCCTTTGCCTGGCTATTATAGGCCTGTTTCAGTTCATTGTTTTCCAGGCCTCCTGCTTGTTGCTTGTGATTTGAGTGTCCATGTGGCTGGTGGCCATTTCTGGTGGGAGTTATATAAGTGTGCTGCTTTTGCCATATAGGCCTGCATGGTTTTCCTCTTGGCTTACTGCTTCCATCCATCCCCTTTGCCAGCAGCAGCTCCCTGAATGATGTGATGAGCAAATAATTTAATGCCAAACAGGGTCCACATCCATTACATTTGTATTTTTGTTGTTGTTCTTCTTTTTTCCTATCCTTCCTGAGAGTGTAGTGTACACAGTATACCATGAAAGCCCTTGTTGACAAAGTCTCACAAATGGCTACACTAAGTTATATCTTTTATTTGTTTGTTTGTACTAGTAGTAATTGAACCACAACAACAAATGCAACATTTCACTGATGTTCTTCTCCCGGCTTCTTTGCTTTTAGGTGCACAAAAAGACAGAGGAGGAGGTGTCATCATCACCCGTTGGACTGCCAGACAGAAGTCCTGCTGCGCACCACGTCACGTCCACGTGTGACCACAGACATCTCTGCAACTTGTGGACCTGCGTCCTGCTGACATCTGAAGAAGATGATGGGACCAAAGAAAGGTAACAGGTCCTCCAGTACCAAGAAAGTTGTCAGTGAGAAGAAGGAACAGAAAAAGGAAGTGGCACTTACCAAGACTGGTGTGCCGCCCCAGGTGTTTTTTTGGGGAAAAAAAATTACGCCTGCAGCAGCGTTGTCCGGGGACCAAGCTGGGAGCAGCACCTCCGCATCAGCGGGCCAGCCCCACCAACCTAGGCCCAAGCCCATGAGTGTCTCCGAGGTAGCCAGTCTACTAACGAGCAGCGATGTTGAAATGTCATTATCGCAAAGTAGTACACAATCAATGCAGGCGGAAACTCAGCAGATAAGTGGGCAGCAGCATGCGCAGCAGCAGCCGCCAGAACAGCAGCAGCCGCCAGAACAGCAGCAGCCGCCAGAACAGCAGCCGCCAGAACAGCAGCAGCCGCCAGAACAGCAGCAGCCACCAGAACAGCAGCAGCCGCCAGTACAGCAGCAGCTGCAAGAACAGCCGCAAGAACAGCCACAACAACAGCCCACAATAGTAGTTGTTCCTCCTGAAGTAGGGGCATTTCAGGAAATCGAGCTTCCTGCAGACAAAGAGGAGCAAGCCACTGTTTCAGAAGATCCATTGTCTTCCAGACCCCCAGCAAGGAAAAGGAGGGTTAGTCCATCATCTTCTTCTTCAAGCCCCGCTTCTGATGATCGAGATGGAGATGCCACTTGGAAGCCACCAGCTCAGTCTGAGAGTGATGCACGCCACAAGACAAGGCTAGTGAAAAGGAAGGTTCCAGAAAGCCTTAGAGTTATGGAGGTAGATGTACAAGAGGGGGATGATGATGATGAAGAGCCAGTCATCACGAACATCACACCCGGCCCAAAGGAGATGGAGACCAACATTATTACCCTATCCAAAATCGCTGCGAGGGATGTAGCACGGATACCACCAACACAGGTAACACCAACATGACCTCCAGCTTCCATATTTGCATTTGCAAAGGCCCGGCAGGGACCTACATCCAGCTCAACCACCACCTCAGTAGGTAGTGGTAGTGTAACTACACAGAGTCAAATTCCAGGCCCACCCTCCAGTTCATCTGGTATTGAAAGTGGCACATCCAGCAGCGCCAGAAAGTTCTCCTCCCCAGTTTGGGACTTCTTTTCGGTTAGCAGTAAGGAGGAGAACATTGCTATATGCTCAATTTGTCGACAGACTGTTAGGCGGGGTAAGCTTGGTACAAACTATGGTACCGGAGGCCAAACAAGTCATCTCAAAATTCACCACAGTATCCAGTGGGAGGCTCACCTACTTCGCTTAGAAAAAAGTAAAACTGAACCCATTGCTGTTGTTGGGGATGAAGAATTAGGGGAAGATATGATTGCGGTGGAAGGTGAACAAGAGGGAGAAATTTCTAGCCCTGTCCCCAGCAGTGTAGTGGTACCACCCACATCCTCAGCAACATCTCAGTGGCACCGCAGTAAGAGTCAGACTGAGACACCAAGGCAACCGAGTACTGCAATGAAAAAAAGTGCGTTGTGGAGCCTAACTGGGTTCAAGAAAACAGCTGCACCACAAAGGAAAATAATCCAGCCTACCATTGAGAGCATGCTTAGGTCGGTGGGGCAGTACCAACGCAACCACCCAACAGCACGGTTGTAGAATGCGAAGCTGGCTAAAATGTTAGCGCTGGACCTTCTCCCTTTTTCATTTGTGGAAGGGGTGGGTTTCCTTGAATTTGTGTCAGCCATCTGCCCTAAATGGAAGGTTCCCAGACTGTCCTATTTCGCCAGAGTTGCTGTTCCAGCACTACATCACGATCTGCTGGAATTGGTTGGACAAGCTTTGCAGCAGAGTGCTGTTCACAATATCCACCTGACAACAGACATGTGGACCAGTTGCCAAGCCACTGATTACATGTGCATCACTGCACACTGGGTCTCTTTTGTGGGGGTTAGAGATAAGCTATCTGAAGTAGGTGCTGTTGACACAGCTGAGATTTTTAATGCTACTCGGAAACATGCAACTGTAGCCATGTTCGCCATGGAGAAATCTCATACTGCTGTAAACATTTTGGAAGAGTTTTACAGCAAGGTCTTTGAATGGCTACGCCCAAGAGAGCTTAAGATTGGTTTTGTTGCCACAGATAATGGCAGTAATGTACTTAAGGCCATGGAGCTTGGTTGCTATTTCAGGGTCCCGTGTTTGGCGCACTGCATTAACATTATAGTTTAAGACTTTCTGAAAAAAGAAGCCATAGTCAGCAACTTACTGACCACCTGCCGAAGAATATGCACTCATTTCAGCCATTCTTTTAAAGCTCGGAAGCAGCTGAGGATCATTCAACGTGACTATAGAATGCCAGTCAAAGCACTCATCCAGGAGGTGGCAACACGTTGGAACTCAACTTATTACATGCTTGACCGTCTGTTTGAGCAGTACAGACCAATCAATGAATATGTCATGCGAAGAGGGGATGCTACTGTGAAAGGCATGACCCTTCAGATGGACCAATGGTGCCTAGTTAAATGCCTAACAGAGATGTATCTTCCTTTCGAGGTCTTCACACGTGAAGTCAGCAAGGAGGACTGTACTATGGGCCAAGCTATCCCATTGTTGTACATGCTAGAGCAACAGCTGAAGGAGGTGTCTGAAGCGTACAAAGGTGTAGAGGAAAAAAAAGAAGCATATGAGTTGGTGGAGAGCTTATCCCGTCGCTTAGCTGAGAATACAAGGGTGCAAAATAAGATTTTGTCACAAGAACATTACATTTGTGCCACAATTCTGGATCCACGGTCCAAATTGGCACTGAACAGTAAGACATTAATTCCTTTTTCAGAAGTGGATGTTGCCCAGTACAAAACTTGGATAGCTGAGGCAGCCAGTAATTTGGAAAATGAACGGCTGGTAATTAAATGCCTGCTACATAAACCCACAACAAGTAATGCAGCAGGGCATCCGGCATCAAGTTCAACTTCGGAGCCTGAGGGCAGTGCGTTTGGCTCAGAACACTCACCAACACTATCGACAACAGCAAGAACCGGATCATCAGCCCCAGTAAAATCGTTAAAGGATTGATATTTACAGCAAGGACCTGCTAGGTCCAGTGCTGATGCAAAGACAAAAGAGGCCGAACAAAGTGTAGCACCCCTGAACATTGAGCGGATGGTCCAGGCCTATCTGGATGACCCAACAGAGGTGTACATTGATCAAAACCCATTGCGGTATTGGTATGGGAAAAGGGGCCAATGGCCACTGCTCAGCAGGCTGAAGATAAACTATCTGACTTGCCCTATCGCAAGTGTCTCTTATGAACGTGTTTTCAGTGCTGCTGGTTCCATTGTAACAGTGAGAAGGACCAGTCTCTCACCCAAAAACGTGGAGAGGTTAACCATGATCAAAATGAATCAGCACTTTATACCACCGAATTACACAATACATGAATCAATGGAGGAAGCTGAGGACAGCGGCTCAGGTGACGGAAGTAGTGTGTTAGATGATGATTACCTACTTCTGGTTGAACCCCCAGAGTTTGAGGACGAGCTATTCTTCCCTGAAAATTAGGCTTGCACTTCTTACTGACTTCCTCCCTTATTTACTTTTATTTGTGTGTCTGTCTTTCTGGTTCGAAACTTCGAATCACAACAAATCCATCACCACCGCCTTCTAGTCTTTTTATTGCCATATGAGTTTCAGCTGTCTGCATTTCAGTCCACTCCTCCGAGTCCTGTTCCTCCATCCTCCTGAATCGCCCTAAATCCATTGCCCTCAAGCCAGATGATGATTGGATGTAGCATAACAGAAGAAAAAAGAAAATCTTGCCTCGTTGAGTCTCTCCAAAAGAAGTGGAACATGATGATGACTACTATAATCTCCTTTCCGAGCCGAGAGAGACTGCCCATTAACTGAAGATGAGAAGGAACAGGTAATGAATGATGCCATGCATGATGATGGATTAAACCCAGATCAGTTGACTGGGGGTGAGTGTTTGATTAGCTCAAGCGCTCCGTCCATCATCCCCTTTGGTATCGCTTTGTTCGCCCTAAGTTGGCAGGGTATGCCCAGACGTGGGTCCCTTGCTCACTTTGCCACTGGATTCAAGCTAGCCTGGCTGATGACGGCTGAATAGCCAGAAACCGGTCCCAGGATGCTTGTTTCCGGTCCAGGGAAGACATGGCTTGGCAGTTCGGGCTGGACTGTTTCCAATGAGGCACAGGGTCAGACTGATTTGCATATGGCCATGTCTGAACTAGCGTGGTGTAGTGAGCTAAAGAATGATGATGGATTAAACCCAGATCAGTTGACTGGGGGTGAGTGTTTGATTAGCTCAAGCGCTCCGTCCATCATCCCCTTTGGTATTGCTTTGTTCGCCCTAAGTTGGCAGGGTATGCCCAGACGTGGGTCCCTTGCTCACTTTGCCACTGGATTCAAGCTAGCCTGGCTGATGATGGCTGAATAGCCAGAAACCGGTCCCAGGATGCTTGTTTCCGGTCCAGGGAAGACATGGCTTGGCAGTTCGGGCTGGACTGTTCCCATGAGGCATAGGGTCAGATTGATTTGCATATGGCCATGTCTGAACTGGGGTGGTGGAGTGAGCTAAAGAATGATGATGGATTAAACCCAGATCAGTTGACTGGGGTGAGTGTTTGATTAGCTCAAGCGCTCCGTCCATCATCCCCTTTGGTATCGCTTTGTTCGCCCTAAGTTGTCAGGGTATGTCCAGACGTGGGTCCCTTGCTCACTTTGCCACTGGATTCAAGCTAGCCTGGCTGATGACGGCTGAATAGCCAGAAACCGGTCCCAGGATGCTTGTTTCCGGTCCAGGGAAGACATGGCTTGGCAGTTCGGGCTGGACTGTTCCCATGAGGCACAGGGTCAGACTGATTTGCATATGGCCATGTCTGAACTGGGGTGGTGGAGTGAGCTAAAGAATGATGATGGATTAAACCCAGATCAGTTGACTGGGGGTGAGTGTTTGATTAGCTCAAACGCTCCGTCCATCATCCCCTTTGGTATCGCTTTGTTCGCCCCTAAGTTGGCAGGGTATGCCCAGACGTGGGTCCCTTGCTCACTTTGCCACTGGATTCAAGCAAGCCTGGCTGATGACGGCTGAATAGCCAGAAACCGGTCCCAGGATGCTTGTTTCCGGTCCAGGGAAGACATGGCTTGGCAGTTCGGGCTGGACTGTTCCCATGAGGCACAGGGTCAGACTGATTTGCATATGGCCATGTCTGAACTGGGGTGGTGGAGTGAGCTAAAGAATGATGATGGATTAAACCCAGATCAGTTGACTGGGGGTGAGTGTTTGATTAGCTCAAGCGCTCCGTCCATCATCCCCTTTGGTATCGCTATGCATTGGACGCTGACTGAGTGATTTGTGTTGTTGTTGTTTGTTGTGCATGAAGTTAATTCATTGTGTACTATTATCTAATCTACACCCTAAAAGTAACTCAAGGCAATGTTTCGATTCTTGTTTTTTAATAACAAATTTGTACTTCTACTGCAGGCCGATCCATTGCATTTTGAATATGGAAAGGGGACTCAATCTGTACACTGCACACACTGAGTTGGACAACACCATGATGATGACCACAGTGACATAATATCTTCGCAGTTACCCAATAGGATCGGAGATGATTGATGGAATAAGTCAGGGCGTTTCATGAGTGGCGTAAAAAAGGTAAACAAGTCAACAACAACCACAGCAGACCTACATGTCTGTGTAGTGGTGGAGTCGAGTGTAGTGGTATGACTGACAGCGGTGCATTGATTTAGTCACTTAATTTGTAATATGCTATGTTGTTGTATATGTGCTTTGTCTGACTCTGTCAAAAAATGTTCGCTAAATGGAGGATGGGTCAAGGGTGCCGTGGGCCTACTCTGTCCTGTTGTTGTTGTAGGTTAATGCTGGAAACAGACTAGAGTAGACATGATGTATCCAAACTATCCATGTCGCTTCTGAAAGTGTTCTTTTTGCACTTCACCGTAATTTATGCATTTTTTTTCTACTTGATTTATCAATATCCCTTTTGTTTTTCCATCTACAATTACAGGCCGGCCCTTACCCTATGCTATACTGGGAAAAACAACTCACACTTACCTTACCAATGAATCTACATCTGCCAGGCAGGCAGTGGCGTCACCCAAGATTGATGGACGGAGCGTCCATGGAAGGGAGGACCAAGAGGAATGCCGAGATGCAACTCCCCATTTTGACCAGGATAACATACAGTAACAGTATCAACTTTCATTATCTTTTAAATAATTTGATTCATTTTTTGTCTTCAATCATTACTACTGTGTGTTGTTGTTATTATTATGTTTGCTCTCTGCTTATAATAATTCATCCCTACAGCTATTTTTGAATTTTCTTTGCTATCTTTAAAAGTAAGCCCGGTACAACAGAACAGAAACTGTATGTAATTCGGGTCTCTCTGAGGGCAGACAGGCAAGGCAAATTGCATAATATACTGCTGCCCTGTACTACTGTCTAATTGTCTAGTAGTAGTTAGTAAGTACTACTTCTCATTAACCATCAAGTTATCATCATCATGCATGCATTTCTTTTTTCTCCCTTAACACATTTATGGATATGGTCGTCTGCCAAGATTGTGTTTTGTTGTTTGTCCATGCATACTGTTTTTCTTTGTCAAACCTTTCCCAAAACCCCCCTTCCCAACCATTCATCAAACCCTAACCCTCTTCCCCCAGGCTGTGTGATTTATTGAGGTGTGACTAAATTAAATGTACACCAATAATTGATCACACGCTTGCTGGGGCGGATGTGGCGAAAGCAACACTAATTCAATTTCAAGGCAGGGCGAGGATCTTCTTCTGCTTGCCCACCCATGATCAGTATATTCAAAGGAACCTAATCCATCATCATTAATTGCCGGCATCGATTGGATTTGTCATCCTCCTACAAAGCACTAAAGGTTACGCTTGTGTCGAGTGTAGGCCTAGTCGAGTGACTCGACACAACTACAGTTTCTAAGTTGTTGTACTAGGCTATCCCCGCCACCATTATGTTTTATTTTATTTTGGCATATTATTGTTTGGCAGTAATTTCTGTACTATACTTCGTTCTACTACTCCTCCCACAGTCTCTCTCAGGCAACTGATTGTCTAATTTTCTTTTTTTGCAAATGCTACTGCCAGTGTCTACTACTACCACCACAACCATGGCATGTTGGGAAACAAACCAAACCATCATCATCATCACCATGCAGACATCGCTTTGCCTAAGTTAAACATCAAGCACAGGTAAGAGAAGAAGTTTGGGGGAGGCATAATTAATAATGGAAAATGTTTCATTAGTTCACACACCCCTTGAGTCCAGTTGCAGAATACATAGACTAGGAGGAGAGACTGACAGTACTAGTAGGACAAGTCACTCAGTGAGGGATACCGCATCTATCTGTTTGTGTCTTACAAAGTCAGCCAATTATTTAAATCAAACACTGGCTGTGGCCCTGCAGCATCAAGGAAACAGTGTGACGTAAAACTGTAACCCCACCCACAAAACATTAACAACATCGTATGTAAAGTATAAATATAATTTAATCCCCTAACAAAAATAAACTATGTAAAAAATCCCCCAAAAAACACCTGGCCCACCCCTCTCCCTAACCCCAACCAATGTCCGAAACTAAAAAGTTCAACCAATTGTCCATGTCCATTAAATATAAACCCCAACGCCCAATTCCCACCCACCAAAAGGAGCAATAAAAAAGGGACAATTCAACAGGGTCATTCATCGGTGTGATCGCCTCTCCAGGACCTTAATCCGCTCCTCTAGGCGGGCCACGCGGCGCTTCAATGTGCGACAATTGCATCCACAGGGGGGGGGGCAGTGAGAGATAGCGAATTGCGGTGGGCGATTGCCAGACGGCGGCGCCGAAACGCTGGAGGGGCCTGGGTGCCTGGGCCTGGGGCATTGGAGGAGGCTGCAGCTGCTGCTGCCTCCTCCTCCTCCTCCGCCAGAGCCACCAGCCGCCGGTATTCATTGCAGATGGCCTCCAGCTTCCGGCTCCGGGCCACGGCTGCCAACTCCTTCCTTGTTGGTTTTGCTTTGGAAGGAGTAGCTATATCAAGAAAGAAAAAAATACTATTGTTGTAACCAATACTCTTAGCAAAACAGTAACACAAAATTAATTCAACACATAGTGGCACAGTAGCGCTAGCAAGCACAGTACATAACATTTGTGGTATGTATCTATCCTCCCACTTCCTCGGCCTCTAACATTTGTGGGAGTTTCAGGCATTATACTAGCACTATGGACTCAAGTACACAGTACACCAGTCTTCTTCTTCTCTCTTGTTTAGCGAAATTACGTGACCTTGTTGTAGCTGGCATGCCAGCTCAGTCAGCTGCTTGCGCCCAAGACAAACATACTCGAGTCATGACGCAGACTCACTTTAGTTTTATTTACTACTGTCTGCAGGTGGGGAAGCTCGTATCCTTTTCTTCTCTGCCAGTCATAAATATTACATCTCGCACGCCCTTCCTCCTTCCACCCTTCTTTCCCTTTTCGTTCAACCCATCCATCAAGGTCATCTGATCTGACTTTTAGTCTTCTCCATAAAACTTTCACAGCTGAGTTGAAGTCAGATAGAAGAGGACATTGGTTACTCAACACTCCCGCCACTAATGCTATTGCTAATGCTAAGTAAAGGGTATCTTCTCCAACCGTTCACAACAACTTCTTACTTACTAAGTCTCAACAGTACAGTGT
Organism: Calotriton arnoldi; assembly: GCA_963921515.1. Lineage (NCBI taxonomy): Eukaryota > Metazoa > Chordata > Amphibia > Caudata > Salamandridae > Calotriton > Calotriton arnoldi. Next base: position 124,587 of record CAWUFW010019496.1, on the reverse strand, counting down.
ACAGTACACCCTTGCAGCGAGTGTAATCAATGTCAATAAGTAAGGAATATAACTTACCACTGCCCGCCACTGCTGCTGGCTCCCCCCCTGCAGCTCCTGCAACTGCCGCTCCCTCTGTGGCCGTGTCGCCATCGCCGCTGGCCCCGGTACTGGTGGTCATCAGTATTATGCCTAGAAACATTACACATTTTTTAGATGCCATACACACATCCCCCTATTTATTCTTTTTCACTAGCAAGATTGAAAAAAAAGTTAAATACATACATATATAACATACATCACTAGTACAAATCGGGTACTAGAGTACAGTAGACACTAGTAGTGTTATATCATGGTCCCTAGGGTCATTCTAGTCTTTGCTACGTTAGCCTGAGCCATGCAACCATTTTAGCTTTGTGTCTTTTATTTTTGCGCACGTTACTTAGCAGCTTGTTGTGTAAGACGCCTTTGAGTCCACATGAGCTCATAGTACTGCTACTGTCAGAGCGCTGCGTACAAGGTCGCAAAAACAAGCCACTTTGTTATGGAGTTCTGGTGGTCAGTCCGTATTGCTTAGCCATAACATGCTACACTTTTGGCACGACTGAGAAATGCTTGCAATATACTAACGCGCACCATTTTTCTCATAACAGACGGAAGATTCCCTTCTACAAACCAGAGATTTGCGGAGCTTATGATGTAACCAGTACTTCTAGGTTCTTCTAAGGTGAGGGGTCCCCCAGAATTGGCTCAGAGATCTTCATTTATAATTTTATATAAACTATATTCCTAGCAAGGGAGGGTGGTTCTTCCACCACTGTTCAGTTATCATCATGATTGATTTACGATCCCTTTTGTCTTCTATGGACTTGTAGTTGTAACAATGTTTATTGTTTTAATCTTATGCATTTTGCTGTTGGTGCTGGCTCATATTATACTGCATTCTAGAACAACGTACAGAGCTTGTTAGTTGAAAATAAACCTTTTGAACTTACATAGACTCTGTGGTATTTGGTGTGGACTTAAACGAGTGAGTGAGCGAAAGGGTGTGAGAGGTCGGGAGTGTAGTGTTATGTTCTGGGTTGTCTAATCATTGGGTATCTTCGGGGGTTCGGGAGCTAATGACTCTGAGACACTATAGCTAGTCAGTCAGAGGATTGTGGGTGAGGACAGTGTGAGGAAGGTCCAACCTCCTATCATCAACGTCCTATTTTCTTGTGCATAGTTCTGTATGTGCAGAATCCCTACAACAGTAGTAGTATGTCCTATGTATCCTATCAAAAATTAGTAAAATATCTGTTTGGGCATTTTGTTGGTGGGAATTGTCAAAAGCCTCAAGATTAAGAAGAATAGAAGTGGACAACCCAAAGGACTGGACTCAGTGGCTAGAGCGATTGGTGAATCTGAGTTTTATTTAAAACCTTTTACATAAAGAGTGGCCACCTGGGCAAGCTTTGCTACAGACAGACTAATAGTAGTAGTACAGAGAGTCATAGCAGAGGCAGTTAGAGGCAGGGATAACAAGAATTTAGAAACAGATTGTCTAGATCGAAGAAGATTTTGTAAAAAATAGAATTAGGAAATCGAAATAATAGTTCGGAAAAAATAAGGTGCAGTAAAAGTTAGGGAAGTATAATTATTAATATTAACAACAGGAGGACTTACTGGGGCCAGCAGCAGAGCCCTCGGTAGAGGAGCGTCCCTGGCCCTGGGAGGCATCTTCACCAGCTCCCGCCGACTCCAACCCCGTCTTCTTGCCCCTGGGTGCTGGTCATGAAAGATGTAAGAAAGAAAGAGACAAACATGGATGATTGGTGTGAAAGTGAAACAAATAAAATATTTTGAAAAACGCTCAAAAAAACATTTATGGTTACAACCATTTGACCTATCTAATCTGGTCGACTAGTATTGCAGGATTCGCGGTCCGTCTTATTATTTATTTATAACACTAATCCAGTGTTCCATTCTGATTCCAGAATACTAACTAAGCCTAAGTACCACCTGACCTAGCCACCTATTCCAGACGGGCCAATTGTTCACTAAGTCTGCATTTTCATTTATTTTAGTCCTCAAAAATGCATAGATGGAGGACACATGCATAAATTTTAGCATACACCAAATTGTTGGTTGGTTGCTGCTGATGTTCTGCTAGTGATAAGCCTATTACCACTCACTAAACAAACTACAAAAGGTTCTACTAAGGACTGGGGTAAGCAGCACTCAGCAACACGGACGTGACGTGACAGAGGATGCGTCACGCAGACCACTAAAAAATTACCTACTAATGAGTAACTAAACCTATCAATCCACCACTATCTCTTCTTAGTGGCAGGAGGACAAAGGAAGGACTAGAGTCTCTCTACCATTACCTAACTTAAGTTCTCTAAACTAAGTAAACTCTTACATAATCATGCCAAGCGAGCGCAAAGTTGCAAACAAGTAAGATTACTAGCGCCGAGCACCTGTGTCATAACAATCACAGAAGATTTTTAAACTTAATTTACCTGCAATGTAAACAGCAGCATTCTTGCTGTTCGGGGAAAAAATATATTCGCAATATATAACACAGAGCAGAAGAACACAAAGTAGTAATATTAAATAGCTACTCACCAAGCCCCGGGGCCTCCACTCCTACCAGGTCCAGCAGGTCCTGCTCCCGGTCCAGGATATCGGACCACCGGTGCATCAGCTGGTTATTGGTGCGCCGGACACCAGAGCAGCGAAACACTGCCCACTGCACCTTTCCCCACCGCTGCCGATGGTCCCGGAGCCCGTACCCGGACCCAGGCCTGCCGCCTGCTGCTAGGGTTAAGGGTAGGTGGCGTTGCACAAAAAAAACAAGTGCGGCCACCTCCGCCTCACCAAATATGGCCCGTTCCTGCACCCCTTTTGGGCGCCGCCTTCCGCAGGGAAGGCGGTCGTGGCTGCGAGCAGCCTTGCCCTTTGACTTGCCCCCACCCTTGGGCATGGTTCTGGGACTCGGGGGGGCGGAAAAGAAAAAGGAGGAATTCGAAAAATAGGTAAAAGAAATGAAAAAAGCAAGTTATAGAAAAAGAGTGAAAAAGTAGTAAAAAAAGTCACAAAAAGTAGAAAAAAAGTCAAAATATAGAATCAGGAAAATAGAGAAATAGATAATAAATTAAAAAGATTTTAAAAAAGTGTACAGAAACAAAGGATTGCAAAGATAGAGGGAGGATAGAAAAGCAGGCCCAAAACCATAGTAATAGAGTGAAAAAAAATATGGCCGCGCCCATTGCGACCGCGTGGGCAAGTTTGCGCGATATTTCCCCCGTGAGCACGCATAAAGCGTCGCTAACACATAATACGCGTTCCCAAACAGGGAATACTCATCGCGAACGGGCGGGAGCACGCAATACGCGACCCGGAAGAGGAAATAACCATCGCGAGCGGGCGGGACAAGTGAAAAACAAGATGGCCGTGCCCATTAGCGACCGCATGGGAAAGTTAGCGATATATTTCCCAACGAGCAAGCAAAAACACATCGCAAACGGGCAGGAAAAGCAATTCCGCGTCTTCGCGAAAGTTCCGCGTGCTCGCGGAGATTTTGAACATTTTCGCGATAATTTGCGTAGCTCGACTACGCAAATTCCACCCACCCCTACACACTATAATTTAGATGGATATGCATCCTTGAGTCAATTTTTGGCACAAAGTCTCATTTAAACAAACACACTGTGAACAACAGCTCCTCACATTCTTTTGCTCCTATACTTTGCGGTAAATTTTTACTGTCAATGGCCCAAAATTACGTAAAATGGTGTAATTTTAGGAATTTCATAAAAAAGCGTATCACAAAACTTCCAAAATTATTCCACCAACACCTGTGGAACTTAAATTTTGCCCAGAACGTCTGTAAAAGGCGCCTAAACAGTTTTAAGAGGAAGGATTCACAGACCACGTTTGAGCAAAGAAAGGAGAGGTTTGGTGAGAAAAAGGCCATGGTGTCATATCTTCAGGCCTGGTGTTTTGACTGTCCACAGACAAGGCATAAGAAGGGAGACTCTGCAAGTCAAAGAAAGCCCCACCCCAGTAGTCACCCCCAAGGGATCACCGGTGTACATCTTTCGGCTGGAGGTGGCCCAGTAAGAGCTCTGGAGTGGGCAGAGGTTACTCTAGGGTCCCAGGGTAATAAGGGTATGGAATCCCTTGTCCACATGCATCATAACACTAAGTAGTACCAGCAATGGCCTTCCATCAATTAGAAAAGGGTGGAGGCTTTGTGAGACACAGGACCCAGCATGACTATTGTCAGGTACAAGCTGATGTCTGCAGAGAAAATCATTCCCATGTACTCCACTGTGTGGTGAAAGCTGACGACCAGGGGAGTCACCATCCTGTGGTGATGATTTCCTTGAAATTGGCTGGGGTTTCTGGTCCTTTGAAAGTAGTAGAATGAGAGTTTGCACAGGAGTATGTGCCTCAGTACAATCAACTGCTTAATGTTCTGAACAATATCACTGGATATGAGACTATTGAGAAGTGGGTGTGAGTTTATTGATGGGGTACGGACAGACGAATGGAATTAAATGTTGGAATGTACACGACTTCATTACTGGTTTGGTTTTTTAAAGATGGATACATTGATATTTTAAAGACTACACGCTGTACCATGTCTACAGCTGACTTTATGGGTCCAATGATCAATAAGGCGTTACATGTCAAACAGATGCATTCAAAGAAGGAGGCGTGACACACTAGATTAGTGACTACTATAACCTTGAAAACTTTTGCTCACTGATTCATGTTAAAATAGCAGACCTTTATTAAGTACATTTTATCATGGCCGATAGATCCAATCTTTGAAACTGAGAAGGAGTGTTTCCTATTTTGGTCATCATGTCTAATTTAGTATATGTACGGTTGAAGGCCAGATAATCTTTTACGTGAGAATAGATAAATTATGAATCCCTGAAATTTAAGTAATGGAAACCCAAGGTCCTGAGTTGTTTTCACTTTGTGTTAGCACGGAATTATCCAAACCACCCTGTCACAAAGCCAAAAATATAGCAATGCGGCTGTATTTTAGGTATGTTTTGCTGGGTAAGTAAGTCCAATATATAAATTAAGGAAGGATAAATGTTATGAACACAATTTATGCAAAACTTCTGCGCAAATATATAAGCAAAAGCAACGTTGAGTGAAATAATCCAATAACATCACCTGGACTCAGTAAAGGATAAACAAAATTTAAGGCATAGAGAGAAGGGGAAGAATGCACGAATTTATTGAAGAAGAAAGCACAGTTTTAGGAGCTGCCAATGGCTCCTTGGTGTTGCTTGACTGGGAAGCTCCAATGTGATAGGTAGCTATGCTTTCATTTTTGGTTTCCTTCCAGCCTCCTAAACCGGTTAAGTTCTTCCAACCTCCAAAATCGGGTGACTAGAAAGTCACCTGCCACTAACCACTAGGACAGTCATAGACTTCATTTAGGGGTCGCCAGAGGTCAGTAGCTAATTTGGAAAAGAATAATTTATTGTTCTAATTGGTGTAGATCGGTGCATACCGGTGCCCCCGAGTTTGTGGAGAGCGCAAGAAAAAAATACAGGGGAGAGAAGGAGGGAGAAAGAGAGAGAGAGGAGGTAAAAGTAAAAGGCTCTGAGGCAAAATAAAGGTTAAATGACAAAAGGAAGACGACACTACAGAGAGAAGGGTAAGCCGTCAAGAGACAAACACAGGAGGATGTATGTTTGAGAGAGACAAAGAGGGATGAAAGAGACACCAATTATACTGTGCCATAGACAGGTGAAAAAGGACAGATAAAGGATCAGAAGAGGAAGGAGAAAGGTGAACCAGAGTGGAAAAAGAGACAGAACAGATGAGAACGTGAGGTGAGAGAGGGGGAAACGTATTATAAGGAGGTCAGTGAGAAAAACACAGTTAAGATAGACAGGAGGGGTGAACAAGAGTCAGCAACAGGTGAGAAAGACGTGATAGACAAGTTAGGCAGATCACAAACAGCTGAGGGGAGGGTGACAGCATGTCAAAAATCAAATGACATCACTTCCTGTGATGTCACTTCCTGTGATGTCATTGGGCTAAAAAAAATGTGAAGTACTTCTGCTACCCCTGGCATTTTGGTAAATCGACACTCATGAGGACAGTATTGCATTTTTGTCCTCAAAACAATCAGCAAGAAATGAAGCGCCAACCGCACAAATGCCCTTGTGTACCACAATTAGAAATTTAAACTAAATCCATCCATGAACTGGAAGCAAGTGTAGCCTTAACTAAAGAGGTGAAATATGTTGACAAGGAGTTTATGCATACGCACATTACCCGATTTTCTTTTGTTCCATTGTTTGTGCCAGCTTTCATTTGATGCTAGGATTGCATGTTGAGCCACGTCATGCTAGCTTCATTGATCCTGCTTTGCTTTGAGCTGTAGGGGTGTTTTTTGCTGTTCACACTCAGTTACGCCCCTTAGCATACATCAGCAGGGGTTTGGTGTTACTTTGCATCAAAAAGGTATTTCGCGGTACACTCCCGTCAACGTTTCAGTCCAAAAATACCTTTCGAACAGACAAGTGGATCAAGGCTGCCATTTGTGTTATTTTGCGTCATGTGCTCGCCCCCGATTGAGAAAAGTATGTTTGGACCCGGTGTCATTCGGTAAGTAAAAATCAAGGGATAATTTAATTCTTCTGAGCTGCCTAGGGTAGGAAACATGCATTTCAGCCAGTTGGCCTTAAAGAAGAGGTGAGTCTGAAGGAATCCAAGGAACAGAATTAGGTGCAGAAGAAAAGGGTGGAAGAGCCGCCACTCAGAGAGGTACAACACTCAAGAACTGTGCCATCTCTCCCATGCCTACCAGACAGTTGACCACAATGGTAGGTTCAGTGGCCCTGAAGATCTAAAAGTTTGGTTGCACAGGTCTAACTTTTGTCAATGGAGTTGCACATCTAACTGAGAAAAAAAGAACCACCCTCATGCTTGAAGTGGCATGGAACCTGACTTAACTCACTGGAAGAAACATGGATCCCAAAACTGGAGGCGAGTACAGAAAAATAAAGGGATGTACGAAAGAGCAAACGAAACACCAGATGCAGTGGTTGTGATATGATTTTCAGTCTACAGCCACATACTGACACTCATCACCTTCAGCAGGCTTGCCGTGAAAAAAATGAAGAAAAGCTGTATTGGAGATGTTGAAACCTCATTATATTTTTAGAAAGCAAATCAGAGAGAACAGGGGCCACATGTATCAACATTTAGAACAGCGATTACCAAATTGCGATTTTCAGCGAATCATAATTAGGTAATCGCTGTTCCAAATGCATGAAACTCCTAGGGGGATATTCTCAAGAACGTGTGATAATTATCGCAAAATTAGCCTAACGCAACTTTGCACATCGCAGTCCATCGCGGGAAAATAACATTGTGTTAACGTTGTATTCTCAACCCGGCGGCACCATGCGATAATCTCACGATAACGCGCCAAATGACCGCGTTAAAATCAACGCGACGCAGAAAAAATGCAAAACGCGGAAAAAGTTGCGATGCCCCAAATTGCGATACAAAAATCAGGGATAACCAGCGACAGGCCTGCAATTCCCACGCGTCATGCGGGAAAATGCACCATAAAAGCAGAAAAAAAAAAGACAAATAAAAATAAACTGCGTAGCACCATGGATGCACCCGGACTGAGTGCAGAGGACAACGCGAACCCCAAAAGCCCCACAGACGACCAGCAAGGAACCTCGGGGTCAGGGAAGGGCAAGGAGAAGAGGAAGAGGAAGACGCGGTTCAGTCCGCAGGAAAACCGGATCATCGTCACGGAGGTGATAGAACACTACCAACAACTGTTCGTCACCTCCACTGTGTCATTGACAACACAAACGGAAATATGGCAGTCAATCGTGAACAACGTGAATGCAGTCGGAGTGCTGAGCTCCAGTCACTTCAGAATGCGGCCGCTCGGGTACTGCTTGATTTGCCCAAACATCATCCCATATCCACTAGTATTAAGCAGCTCCACTGGCTTCCAGTTCGGCGGCGAGTGGATTTCAAGGCCCTCTGCCTAGTGCATAAGCTCTGTATGGAGGAGGTGCTGCGGATATTCAACTCCTACTTCCCCGGTATGTGCCACCACGCTGTCTCAGGTCCACCAATGCTGGACTGGTACGTACCCCTAAGATAAGAAGAGCCAGATGGGGAGGAAAGGGGTTCTCCTACCAAGCAGCCAAACTGTGGAACTCCCTCCCCGTACAGATCCGACTACAGTCCAACAGGACTCTTTTCAGGAAAATGATAAAAACATGGCTCTTCGCTAAGCTCTAGATATGTCAGCGTATGCCTGGTTTTCACTCATCTCAGCGCCAAGACGCCTCGGCAATAGTGCGCTTTATAAATATATCAGTCAGGAGGTCAATGGAGGAGGTCAAGAGGCGCTGGCATGATGTGAATAGCCAAACCAAGCAGAAACTCGCTGCCAACCGGAAGGCAGCAACAGCGACTGGAGGTGGGAGTCCTGCGCCACAGGAGGAGCTGGATGAGCTGGAGCAAATGGTGGCCACAGTCATCCGTGTGGAGACGGTGCAAGGAGCTGGGGGTCCGGACACAGCTCGATATGACCTGACCCAACAGCAACAGGGTGAGTAACGACCAGGGACTGGGGGGACGGGGGGAGATGGGCAAAATGGCACAGATGCACAATTATGTGTAGCACTCTGCACACCCACAATGATTGTGGAACATGTCCCTGATACCCTTGGCACACTGCAGCACACATAGAAACACCAAGTAGGCCCCCGTCCACTATGTGCACAAAGGGGCCCTCCTCCCTATCACCAATCTGACAACCTACCCATGCACATGTGCTGAATCCAGCAAAGCAGCGGCTCTGTGAGCCACACTGACAATGCAAGTGACACTGCATGACCAATAGCATGGCTGCAGTCAAAATACATGACATGGTGCACGACACGACACTGAGGTGGCCCAGTGTGGATCACATCCTCAAAGGAGCAGGTCACACACTGACACATCCACGTGCACATACAACCCCTGACGTCAACAACATATCTGCAGACAAACAATGCACAAGAGTACAAAAACCATCCAAGAGCACAAATTACCCAAGTCGCCAACATCTCAGCACCTTAAAAGCACACAAGTCAAAGGCACATCGCCTCAAAGGGATAAAGGGCCGCTAAATCAGAGCTGCAGGGGCGACTCCCCCACAATGCAGCACACACACATAGCAATCACAGCACATTAACATTGACGACAATGTGGTACAAAGTGCAACACTTTCACTACAGAACAGAGGTCACAACTGGTGCCGCTTGTGCGTAGAAACTGGCCAATCACATCTGGCATAGCAGGAAACTGTGAGATGATAATGTACGAGTACAACCCCACATCCGTCATGCAGTCGAAATTTCCACTGTCCCCCATCAAATAGCCAGCTCATCCATTGTCATGCAGTCTGTATGTAAACATGTACAATGCGTCAACATACATGGAACACACTGTTAACCTGCATCTCTCCTTTACATTGCAGAGGGACAATCAACACCTCCTGCAGAGCAGACCAGACATCTCTTCAGTGATGAGGAGGAGGCCCCCCTGGCCATCTTCTCCGACACCCTCCAACGGCTCGTGGACAGCCTCCGCACCCCACCTCCAGGAGCAGGGCAGCCCAGCTGCATCAAGGTGACCCCACCCCCTGCACAGCCCACACAGCAGGAAGCACCCACCACCACGGCTGGCTCCCAGCACCTCACGGAAAGACACATGGCATTCCAACGCCGTGTGTTAGACTGCCAGAGGGGGCTGGCTGAAGAGGTGCAGGTGGGTTTCGACCTCATGGCAGCCAAACTTGATGCCATACATGGGTTCCTAACAGACACCCATAGTCCGTTCCATGCTCTACAACAATCCTTGGCTGACCTCGCTGGAGCCATTACTCGGATACAAGAACTGTCTAGTCAGACAGGCTCCAGCAATGACAGCACAGAGTTGGCACAGATGTGGAGGACAATGGAGAACATGGAGCGGATGCAGGCTGGAAGGATGGCTGCCACGGCTGTACACCAGCGAGATGTAGCTGGGATCTTCCATGCCCTGCAGAACCTCATCTTGCCATTGCTGCCACAGAGCCTGTCCCAGATGACTGCTGCAGGAACTTCAACACACACACCTCTGCCCCCTAATGTGTCAGTGGCACACAGTGATGCAGCCATACCACCTCCGCCCCTGATGTGTCAGTGGCACACAGTGATGCAGCCATACCACCTCCGCCCCCTGATGTGTCAGTGGCACACAGTGATGCAGCCATAACACCACCACACACACCTGACACACCTGACACAGAAGACATATCAGAGGACTAAGATGTGGATGGCAATGACTCTGTGTGAGAAAGGAGGTTGTAGCATTTATTCCCGCCATATGGCCTGTTCCTGCTTGGTTCAGCCCTCTGCATCATGCCCGGGAACAACACCTTCCATTGTCCCCCGAAACACTCTGCGACATTCACCTGGACACCGACATGGACTGCCATATCTGCTCTGGTTACCAATGACACAGCAATCAGGCTGCGGACTGAACTTTTCCTCTTCCGATTAAATTGTCATTCCCCAAAGGACTCTGGTTGGCCCTCCACTGGGCAGCCATGTAATGTGGGGTTTGCATGGCCATGTACTGCTCCAGCTCTGACACCCCACAGAATGTGAATAAAACATTCCAAATCACACAGATGTGTCATGTCTATGTTCAATCAAGTATAAAAGTATGGATGAATGTAGGGACATTGATTGCACAAAAAGGTACACCCTGGGAAATGACATCAATGCACATGTTTGACCCTGACCCACATGGCCAATTAGATGAATGTGAAGGTGTGAACTAGATGTGGCCTCATTGCTCATGAACAACAATCTCGCAACCCCCCAATGTAGCCCCACGTCCATGTATTAAATGGGGCTGTGTGTAAAAATGTCCAATTCGGTAGCAGGCCTAAAGTAGTGTCCCCCATCACATGTGACAACAGAACATCTATTCGCATACCTACTCACACCCAACTGTGTGGACACAGCCTGTTTTGATGGATCACATTGATCCATATGGCAAGAAGTTGGACACCATACTCACATTGCTGAAGACACGTAAGAGCACAGGTCTACCAGCAACTATCCCAACCACAATGTCTGGCTCACAGAGGTGGAGCTGGCAATAGGGACTCACCCCTAAGTGAAATGCGTCAGTCAGTCCCTCCCTGTGTACGGACAATGCTCATTGAGGCACACGATTTGTCATTCTAATCAACACTCATCACAGTTGAACACTAGTGAAGTGGCGTCAACTTTATTAGCATGTGCGTGTCAGTACAGGTAAGACAAGGGCCACAACATGCAGACCAATGCTTCAGACACTAACAGGCAGCATGGGAACATGTAGGGGTGCAAGAAATGGAGAGGCAAAAATTAACACCAATCATTCCGGATGGCAACGGTCTCAGCCCACCTTGCCTTGCTGGACGAGTCATGTGATGCTTGGCGTATGCTCATTGCCCCGTGTCAGGGGACACAACTCACAGCCCATGGGATCTGCATAGTGCTGTACCACCAGACTGCGCAGACTGTCTGCTCTGCTGACAGTGAGCAGGTGAAAGGGTCCAACAAGGTCACATGTAGTACTACATTGCCATGTGTGTACTCTCCCTCCAGCAGTATGTCAGATTTAGGTACCTTGCCAAGCGACGCTGTGCAGCTCCGCCTATGGGACTGCCTCACCTTGCACAGGTGTATGTCAACACGCGTAGGTGCACGCACATGCATTCTGAGTCCAGGCGAATGCAGCCATGTCCACTGTTGTGGTGGGATAAGTGACCATTTCTCCAAGATGCTACAAGGTGTTGGGACCTGTGCTCTGGTTTACAAGCAGTTGTGGCTGCAGGAACGTAGTTACTCATCCATGAATGCGAGCGCAGCTTCCTGGGCAATCAGTTCCAAGAGTACGTCGTTGTCGACTTCAACGAACACGAGGGCGAGCCAATCCATTAACTGTTCCGGACAGATGTGCTCCGTCCACGCCGTTTCACCAATCCGCAACACAGCCCAATAGGGGAGCGCTTTGATGTGGTCACTGCACACGAGGACTTGTGCAATCTCCCATGCCCAACTGCCAGCACATACGCCAAATATCAAGGCATCCCATGAACGGGTATCACGGTTACACTCCTGGTCGTGGGCCAACAGGGGGCGCACACACAAGTCATAATCCAGTCCAGCTACCGTTGTGTTGGATAGGCAGACATCCATGGGCCACTCGAATATGCATGATCGACAGTGGAACCAGGGCTGGACGCTGGTGACGTACGCAAGACGGAAGCTCAGACGGTAACTGATGCGCAACACTGCCAGTGGCAGTGCCCCCAACAAATGCAGCATACGTGCACGGTACAGTTCCACGTGACAGGGGTTTTGCATCTGCCTGGGATGTTCTGCCATTGCGTTGGTGGCTCTGGTTGAAGCGGCACTGTTCTGACCTGCACCAGTTCTGTGGATGAAATGCCACAGCTCGGAGCAATGAGTTGTTTTAGTGTGCAACGGTTGTATGCCTGGGTTAATGTGGGAGTAAGTGTGAAGGCCATTCCATGCAAGATAACTTCGAGCAGGGACTTCTGTGTGTGGGGTGTGTACGCGTTGGTCTTTCGTCGGGCTGTGCGTAGTGTGGGAGTCGTCATCATCTGCTATGGTATCTCTCTCAGGGGGTGCCTGCCATATGCAAGACCAAGGTCGGAGGTGCAGATGTCCTTCCGCCTTATGTATTGAGACAAAGGAGCTTTCATCCCTAATGTTAGTCTGACTACTGCTTGCATTCTGGAAATGTGATGTGGCTTTTGCGCTGCATTTGGGGCTAGGCCTTAGGCTTATGGTGCACCAATAGCGATACACACACAACAGTTGGCATGTATGTGCCAAGAGCTTTCCTTTCACTGTCTCTCTCTCCTCTCTCTTTCTCTCTCTTTCTCTCTCTTTCTCTCTCTCCCTCTCTTTCACTCTCTCTCTCTCTCCCTTTCTTTCTCTCTCTCTTTCTCTCTCTCTCTGTCCTTTGATGAGCGCATGGCACACCTTCTTATCTTGAATTTTGTCTTGCAGGCTGTGACTTACAGATTGTCCAGAGAAGACCCGCCATGACTCTTCAAAATAGTTGTTTTGAGTTGAATTTGAATAAAATGATTTGTTTGGAAATTCAGAGATGAATGAATGATTCTCCTTTTTTGGACCACACATGAATGTTAATTGTTGTAATTGTGCGACATCAGGCACATTTTTTTGTTCATGATTTCGTAAAGTTGGTGTAATATATCTTTGTCCGGGGGGGGGGAGTGCCCGGGGTAGGGCCCCGGGGGAGGCCTGGGGGGGTGGCTCCGAGCTGCATGATCAGTAGCTCCATGGCATCTGTTGTTCTTCAGGTGTGGCTCTGGTCTGGGCTCCCTTTTGTGGTGCAGGTTGTCGTCTGACTTAACACCAGGTAGGAGCAGGTGTTAAATCCCTGCTGCTAACGCGCCTTATCGCCTGTTTCGGGATCTTATCGCCGATCTGGCTGGTCATAGAGAATATTGCGAAGTGGTGTTATCGCGGCTTTTTGCACAGGAACGCCTACTCTGCATCTCATTAGCGTTAGTTGCCGGTGTCATCCGTGGCGATGTTTTTTGCGACTGCTATCGCAGGAAAACTGGCAATATCGGCTGTTAGCACCTGCTTGTGACTAGGGAGATAAATCTATCGCCACTTTGGCTGCGATAAAGTGCCGCTAACTCGGCGATAAGTCCTTGAGAATATGCCCCCAAGAGTTTCATTTAGCAATTCATTAGAGGTCGCAAATCGACCTACCTCATTAATATTAAAGACGTAGGTTGCAATTTGCGAACCCCTAGGAATCGCTGAAATCACTGGGATGGTGGCCTGCTGGGGTCAGCAGACCACCATGTCCGTGATTGCTTTTCAATAAAGCAATGTTTTTTCTTAAATGCAGCCAGTTTTCCTTAAATGAAAATGGGTTGCGTTTAAAAAAGAAAAATGAAAAGTTTTCTTTTCATTTTTTAAGACCAGGCAGTGATCCGTGGGACTGCCTGCTCTGAAAAAACATTTCCACAACCATTCCCAAAGGGGAAGGGGTTCTCTTGGGGACCCCTTCCCATTTGCGAATGGGTTACCACCAACTCAAGTTGGTGGTAAATTGCGAATGTTTTGCGACCGCATTCATGGTCACAAAACATTCATACATACCGCTGCGATTCGATATTTGGAAGGGACGCTCTAAAAGTGCCCCTTCCAAATGGCAAATAACTAACCCATTTTGAGATTCGGTGACAGGTTACCGAATTGCAAAATAGGGTTTCATACATGGAAAAAGCCTTTTCTTGCGTTCGCAAACAGGCTGTGAAATTTATTTGATTAACTAATACATAGAGGTGGGTGAGCCAGCAAATTAAAAGGGAGAGCAGAGCCAGAGCCGAGCCATGGGTCTAGCTGGGCACTAAGAGCCTGTGCACGAGCAAACCTAAAAAAATATTGGCATTTAAATCATGCAACAATCATCTGATGGTAAACTGTGGGTGGCAGGCAGGAGACACATTAAAGCTGGGCTGGTCTGGAGGGTCCAAGAAGACCTCGAGCTCCGCCAGAGCCAGGCCTTTGGATGATGAAGATGATGAGAATGTATTTATAAAGCGCGACAAATACCCTGAGGTGTCTAGGCACGAACTGGGCTCGAGCTTTAAGCGGCTCGCCTACCTCTACTAATACCTATTTTATTGTGAGCAGCAATTAAGGATACAAATGTTGGTTACTGAAGCCAGTTTATGGTGTCACACAGCTTGTTGATTGGATGGCTATGGGCAGCCTCTCATTGGAAATGTTTTCCCATATTTCCTGCGATATGTAATTTCAGTGGCGAAATTGGGTACTTTGCTGCTGTTTCAGTACTGAAAGAGAATGAAAAATAGGAGGCTCTGGTTTTGCATTAAACAATATTTGTTATACAGATATCGCTTCCACTGAGGATTCATTAGACCACATTGCATCTGGACTCCACAAAACAACTTTCCGCTCCTCATTTTTTTTAGAGTCAAAGATGAAGGGGGAGATGTAACAGTATGGAGGAATTGCTGTGCTACCAGTCTCCATTTTTTTGTCCAGCGTTTAGTGCATGTCTCCAACACTTGGCAGGCAGGACATCCAGAATATGGAGTAACATCGTAAAAAATGGCCCTGCTCTTGATTATAAACAAGCATGGAGAAAGCCAGTCAGCAAACCTTATAACCAAGACTGCCTCTTCATGAACTCATTAACACACCTGTTTATGCGCTCAACCACTTACATTACTCTTCCTTGCAGTCAAGAATCCAGTCTTCCACACAGACTCATTGCTGTATTCACCCCCCCCACACACACACACACACAAACTCAGAAAACAGTGAAGAGTGCCTAGCATTAAATGAGTCCTTTCGAAAACAAAGTATCAAATTTTGCTAGATATCAGAAGGAAGAAGGAAAAAAGACTATTTACAGAAATGTTAAGCATTGCTGCTGCATGAGAGGCAGAGTAGTAAACTGAAGAATCTTCCATTACTGCCACACTTGGCAAAGCACACACAGAGGGAGCAGTTTCCCCCTGCAACTTTGGAGGGGGGGGGGGGGCAACCAGCACATACACTAGCTTGCAATCCCACAGCTTTGTTCTCATTTGGTTCCCATGCGCACCACAGTCTGTGACTCTGTCCACACTCAGCGAACAGGGGTCCACTGCACTAGCAGCACTTGTGCTGAGCCTCACCCTCAGCACTCCTTAGGTGCACCGCCACTTTGGAAATGACTTAGCCGCGTCAGCTCCGAACACACCATTTTAAAAGACTTCTGCTGCCGGTTCCCTATAGTTTTACCTGACATACAACATGCAATGCTCATTTATCTTCTAAAAAAAAAAACCCAGAGATTTTGAAATAGTGCCTTTGGTTCTTACTTAACAGTGAAAAAGTATGGCCTAAGCTGGTTTCTCTACCATCAGCAAGTAAATCTAAGATGATTTTAATAACATATAATGGGCGTTTATGTGTGCTTTTCTATCACATCTAGACCTACTGCTCCTTTAAGGATAACACTATGGGGCATATTAGAAAGACCCACGTTAAACTATCGCCGTTTTAGCGGCAGGAAACTGCCGCTAAAACGGCGATAATGGGCTTGCTAATATGCGCTATGGAATTCCAGAAGCCCAGGTTAGATGTCCTGCACATCTAACCTGGGCTTCTATTGAATTCCATAACGCATATTAGCAGCTTATTATCGCCGCTTTAGCGGCAGTTTCCTGCCGCTAAAACGGCGATAATTTTAACGTGGGTCTTGCTAATATGCCCCTATGTTTTTCAGTTTAACCTGAGGCTGGGAGAGGGGAGCCAGAAGCTCATGGTATTGCTCGGGCTCTGAAGGAGACCGGGCTGGCAGCAGTGGAAGATGGTTGTATGACGGAACAATGCAGGGAAATATTTTGCGTGCCTTTACGATATTCATGATTTGGGCAATCTACAATATACATGACGAAGCTGCAACATAGAGAATACTGAATCCATGGCCAAACATTTAATGGATTTCTGTGGCATAACAGATGGCTTTGGGGCTGCTGCAAACAATATGAAATTTGATCAGACATTATGAATGTGAAAATATCGAACCAAACGTCTTCTTGAAATGCTTTGAGGCCATTTAATCAATCCATTCATCTGACCATTCGTCTGTCCATCCATTCATCCATAACTGTATACAGTCATCCATTTAGTCACCTTTTCATTCGTCCATCTGATACGTTTACTAGATTTTTCTAGAACCACAGAGTTCAGTTTTCTAGACCCTCTGGCACAAAGGGAATGATCAATCACATGAGACATTAAAGGGATAGTTATTGGAACACCCAAACCCTCTTTAATAATGTATAACACACTCGAGAACACAAGAACAAGAAGAAACTGTAAAGAATTATTTTCAAATTGAAGTCCTGGTGTAGGGCACACAATATAAATTGTAATCAAAATGAAGACAAATAAAATGGTAGCAGCAATGTTCAGTAAATCTATAGCAATTCGACCCTTTTCAGTTTTGTGCCTGGACGAAATACTACACCAATTGCCAGAAGACTAGGTAATCTACCGAATAATCAGTACATGAATGGGCCCCAACCAGCTGTAGTCTCCATAGAATGGAGAAAGGCTTTGACGCTCTTGGGTGGAGTTATTTGCTCCTTGTGCTAGAGGGAATGGGCTTTGGGCCAAACATTATCATGGATATGGCTTCTCTACAGTACACCTATGGCTAGAGTTCATGCCAGTAAAATTATCTCAGAGGCCAAAGTGGTGCATAGAGAATGGATGCAGGGATGACTTTTAGCTCCCCTGTTGTTCTTATTAGCCATCGAGCCATTGGCAGCACCAATTAGAAACCAAGAAACACCAAGAGGAATCCAGTTGCAGTATCATACCCATATGGTTTTGTTATTTTGATGATGTCTTGTTCTATATTAAAAACCTGAGAGTCGAAGAACCGAAACAAGTCCTCTCTATTCCCACCTGGAGGACCATGGGGAAGCTGCTGGCTCCACTGGGCACAGTCTCACTACATTGGCCTGAGAGGACATTTAAATATCTGGGTTTCTAGTCTAGAATGAAGATGAGGACATCAAAGAGGGAAACTTGGGTAAGATTATAAAAGTATCCAAAGTTTCTATACCATTTTGAAAAACATTGTCATTGTCTGCCCTGGGCAGAGCTGCCCTCTCTGAAATAATTCCATTGTCTCATATACTCTGCTTTTTTGCAAACTTACCAATTGTTGCGCTGGAGCATATATTCAAAATTCCTTGTTGCTCGAAATGCTGTAGGTTGGAGGGTGGTGTAAAATAGCAATAACGAACAAAACGACAGCTGTCTGTCTCTGGGGATAACTGTAATGCCCCTGTTTAGGAGCATTTCTACACAGCTTGGTAAATGCAATCAGTGGTTAGGTGGTACTCAGACCCTGAAGCAGAGGGACCTAAATACATAAGTACAGCCAGGGATGTTAAATAGGAATACCCAAAGACATGGTCAATCCAGACTACTAGCAGTAGGAAAGCGCTGCTGGAGAAAATGCTTGTCCAAAATGAAGATAGCAGTGACCTATACTCGGAGACCCCACAGTGACCCTATCCAGAATTAAAAAAATTAGTAGGCAAAGCACCTTGGACAAGAGCTAATGTGGCCAACCACGGAGTCATGTACACTGAGCACGCATTACTGACTTTTAATGGAAAGAATCAGTCATATAATTTACTGGCAGTCCAATTTCTGACCTATGGAGCTGTTTCCTGGCTGTGCCTTAAAAATGTTTGGAAAGGTGAGCCTACAGAGTTGGATGGGCACAAGATATTTCAAGTGGTATTGACACTAGAGGTAAGGTCACTACGATTTTATACTACGCTGTGGCTGCTCAGACTAAAGTTGGTCTCAACACGCTGCAGGGTTGGTGGGACAGACCTGTCCAGACAACTCGTCAATAAGGAATGAGTGCAAATCAGTGAAAAGCAAGATTAAAATTAATCTGATATAATACATAGTGCTTATTTTACTCCCCACAAACTATACAGAATCTACCCAGAATCCATTGATGGATGCCCTAGATGTCTCTGGTACCATTAGCTGACAATTTCCAAGTACTGAGGCTGTTGAGCTATTACTGGATACCAGTCGCGGCTCGCATAACTCGCGGGTAAGGGTCACGCGGGTGTTGGCGCGGGGCGGGGGGGATTTAAAAATAAAAAAAACTGACCATACCGGGTCCCGCGCTGCCTCCGGGCAGGCAGCCTCCCTTCCTCTCTAAGCTAATCACAACGCTGCAATGGCAGCGTTGTGATTGGTGGGGACAGCGCCCGGCTGGGCGCCTCTGGGGAGGCAATTTTCTCTATGTAGGCTGCATGCAGCCTACATAGAGAAAATGCAGAGTGCGCATGACTGGTTTGGTCGGCCCCAGAGGGCCGACCAAACAGTCAGGGCCCACAGCATTGGACAAGCCACTCCTCCCCAACCCGCCCACCCGCCCGCCCCCAACCAGGCATACCCTTCTGCTTTCTCGCAGCACGAGAAGCAGAAACATAAAATGGTATTTAAAATATCATTTTATGTTTCTGCTTCTCGCACTGAGAGAAAGCAGTGAGGCGACGCTCCTCCACCCTAATGGAGGAGCCGCCCTTGCTGGATACTGGAAGAAGGTTGCTAATGGACTAACTGGGTTTAACAGAGTAACAGGCTTACTGAGTTCTGAGAATTGTATTCTGGGGCTAATACGTAGGCCTATAAAAGGGAAGTTCGTCACTAGATTCATACTAGTTTCATTGATTCGGCCCTGTTGATAGACGAAACGACACATTGTCATGGCATGGACATCTGCACACGCACCTAGATATGAGTTTAGGCTAAGAGAGTTGTTCAAATGGGCTGAGGCACATAGGGATGCATTGTTGTCAAAGCATAAACAGGCCCAACGAATGACTGCATCAACAGTGTGGGATGACTGTCCGCCCACCCAAAATCCAAAAACAATGAAAGACCTCTGTGACCGGTAACAGGTTGTTGGGCTCCCAGGTTGTTGCCTTTTGGAAGTGTGCCTGCACAGTCCTTCATGGGTCAAAAATGGGTAAGATCTCACACGCGCTCTCCTCCCCCATTGAGCGTAGTGGGTAGAGGGAGTTTAACCCCTTGTGTGCGCGGCCGATTTTCGCCCTGTGCGGGGCGTTTCATTGAGTGGGCGGGTTCATGACGAGCTCAGCTCGTCATGCGCACACGAGCACCGCGCAGCATGACGAGCTGAGCTCGTCATGAGCATACAAAGGGTTAAGCATGACTGGAAATATGTGCCTTCCTAGCCATGCACTTACCTAGCCATTGAATTTGGTAACCTCTTATTCACTCTTTCTTATGATTATCAAACCTGTCACTATAGAAACGAATTATGTATGGGATCCCCTGCAACTTGATGGCCGAGTTAATGTTCTGTGTTTGTTTTGATTGAATACCGAATTGATGTATGCTATTAATGAAAATTCTTTAGTATACTCTACATCGGTTCTATAAACTCATAAAAAATGAAGCAAATTAAAAGAAATACATTCACCTTCCCATCCACCCATACATAGCTTCATTAATCCACCTACCCTTCCATTCATACCCACATACATCCAGGGCCGGCTCTAGGGCGGTGCGATCGGTGCGACCGCACCGGGCGTTGACTTAGGGTGGGGGCGAAATTTTTGAAAATGTGTATTATTTTGAAAGCACCTGCTGCCTCGTTCCTAGCCTCCAGCAACTTTCAGACATCAATTAAAATGTCAAGAGAAGTCCGGTGATTAATCGTCTTTCTGGAAAGAGACTGGAGGTTTGTCTAGTGGAAGTTTTGACTCATCCTAAGGTAGCGCAGAGGGTTAAAATGCCTGCTGCTAAGAACGTGTACCATGCAGATAACGATGTGCATATAACGTAAATAGGTCAGTGGGTTACTGTTTCTGTAAGAGAGCTCCTTTTGTTACTTGTCGTTTATAAGTTAAAATCCTAATATAGAACATTGAGCTATCAACTGTCATCCTAGAGCTGCTGCAAACTGCAAGGTATTTGTTAGAGCTATATGTTTTTTTGCCCAGTCTTTCATTTTCCAAATCTTGTGAAAAGGGTTCATTTGGGTAGAAAACAATTCTTATTATGAAAGAGAACCCCTAACAATGATGTTACGTTTTAAATTCTGAATTTGTGCCTTTCCTGAATAAGAACTTTACCTATATTGCCTACCAGTATCAATGACATGTCACTCCTACACTACACCCTGTAGTACTGTCTGATGTAACATTTCCTATACACTGATTTACACATGTATGATTGTCTCTGTGCAATGTGTGTGTGGTGTAAAGTGCTCTGACACCTTACACTGGTATGAGTGGTGCTATAAAACTAAATGAATCTGAGAAACAGTGGTTATGGAGACTTGAGAGGCAGTGTTAAAGGGTGCTAGTGAGGGAATCCGTGGCAGAGGTGGTCATGGGGGGGGGGGCGCCAACGGACATTGTCGCACAGGGCGCCACCAGCGCTAAAGCCGGCCCTGCATACATCTTCTCATCTCTGTTGGAGCACTGATTTTGCACAGCTCTATGGAGTATTAGCGTGGGTCTCTGGACGGTGTATAACTAAATTACTTGAGTACCTGGGAAAACGGCAGACAGTGTCCTAAATCTATTTGCTCATGGCACGCCCTTTAACATTTGCATTGCTGCCCCTTGCTCATTTACTCAGGATGTGTAACATGTTTTTGTCTCTCCGCGCGATGCCATTGATTTTTTTGCTCTCACACGGTTGTCTACCACTTCTGAGGAAAATACAATGTTCTTGTCCAAGAGCTGCTGTTCGCTGTTGGGATTGCATTGATCCGCTTTCAGGCTCGCTGTGTGCACTTGTTTTTAACCATCTGGTGCCAGCCTGTTACTTTCCTCTGGCTCTTTCTTCTGCACACAGTCCAGTTTCTGTGAATATCGTGCCGGGATTTAATGTCCTAGGGAGATAACACAGAGACCCCGGTTCGATTCAATCATTTTGAGACTCGTAAAGAGCTAAATTAACCTTAACAGGATGGAAGTCTGCAAGAAATCTCTAGCTGTCTCTTACCTCCCTATCTGTCTCTCTCACCCCAGTCCTTACAACTTGAGATCTACCTCGTTACAAAGACAGGATTTGCCCACCAAAGCCTTAAATATAACTTTAAGTCTAGCACGTATTCCCTAGCCCAGGCACCGCCCCCTTTGGGAGTCCTAAATGGGTGCACACTTATAGTCAGTGCACCCGGCAGGCCGGACTGGGGAACTAAAGCAGCCTTGACAAAAATGCTCATACCAGCCCTGCTCCCATAGTCGACTCACACAATCTCGCTCTTTCCATCCACCCATTCTCTCTTTCCCCTTATCTTCTCTCTCTATTATTCCTCTCTGATTGCTTTCTCTCTACCTTTCCTGTCCCTCCCTTGTTTTCGCTCTCTTGAAGACTCCTTATGCCTGCTGCAATTAACCCCGGGAGAGCAGTCCTGGACTTTCAAAACCGGCCTCCAAGGGCTCCAGTCCACCATTGGCGGCTGGCAGGGGACAGGGTGGCGGGGCGGGGGTGGGAGGTGTGGGGAGACAAAAAAAAATAAAAAATTCCACTTACCCTTTGCTTCAGCCTCCTTCTCCTCTGCTTCCGTAGCAGAAGGAAGGAGGAAGCACACAGGCTCCCTCCCCTAAGCCAATCACAACGCTACAGTGCAGCATTGTGATTGGTCTAAGCACCGTGGTTTGGTGCTCAGATGGGGACTGTGAGGCTTTGCATGTTCCTCACCAGGCTGTGTAAAGCAAGCCTAGTGGGGAAGATGGGAAACCACTCATCCCCCTTAACCCCAGCCCTGCCCTGCCCTAACCCAGCCCGTAGTGAAAAATAAAATGATAACAACCAGGTTATCATTTTATTTTTCCACTGCACGGCTCTTAAAGCAGTGGGGCGACGCTCCTCCGCCTTAGCGGAGGAGCCGCTACTACAGTCCACCTGGGAAATACCTGATGGAATAAAAGCCTGTCTGGCCCTGCCACCTGGGAACAGAAGGCAGGTAGCCAGCATAGTGAGGAGGAAGTCCAGAACTTGGAGTAACGACCATTACCAGTAACTAATCGGGCCATTAAGATGTCACCTGCCTTTTAACATCTTAGAACGTGTGGTAGGTTTGCAAATAATAGATCTGTAGAGCAAATACCATTAGCTCAATATTATAAAACATGACTTTTATGTGACACTTTGCTGGTGCCCAAATATGACAAGCACATAACAATAAGAAGGTAAAGCACAGATCTCGGGTGGCTCCCTCTACCTAGTGTGTGAGCTTTGATAGTGTGGGATGTGATGTGTGTGTGTTACAGGTGCTCGTCGCTGCTGGTGGTTGGTGTCAGTAGCTCATAGATAGAGAGGGTGCCATTCCCTAGAGTGGTGTTTATGCTATTCCCTGTACTCTTCAAAGAAAAATCATAAAATAATCGCTTCTTAAAGTTATTCCGGGAGACATCTAAAAAAATAAACTCGTTTACACACAAAAAAAAAAAAATACTGTGTTCTGGAAATGTGTGCCCTATGCAATCGTTAGAAGAAACAGACAAGAATAAATGCAACTTTTTTTTAAACAAAATAGAAACCACATAGTAAAATAAAGGACAGGTCTGAATACCAACAGAACAGACACAGTCTTTCACCGCATGGGGTTCATATATTGAGTGCTACTGAATAGGTGGTCTGTGATAAACAACTCGCCCTTATTATTGCTATTTTAAGTGAAAAGGCAACCTCACAGTCCCCAGGTGGTGGATGGTCCTCCACTCAGTCATGTTAAACTGATGAAAATGAATTAATGCACTTTCCTACCACCCTATACACCTATACACTCCTTTCCGTGCCTTGTTAGCCTAGTCTTCCACCCGAAAAATGGTGTGTAATTTGATTTACTCGTGTGACTAGCATCATTCATCACCGGCACTACCACAGCAGCCATAATCCAGCTTCTGAATGCCAGAAAAATCTGCCCACACCTACTTTTCCCGTTTACCGGATCTCTGGTAGTGCACCCAGCTCCTGAGTACGCTGAATACTCTAACTGCCTCCTAATCGGACACCCGTAGTACTGCTTCTCTCCCCAAGACAAAACACCTAACCTTGTCACACTCACACTCTTCAACCTCCTCAAACACAAACCCACTTCACAAAAGCTGTCTCGCTGTCAGTCAAACATAGGGCGCTTTATAATCTCCTCACATTTGTTTTCAAGGCAATTCACAACCTCTCCCTATTTCTCACCAACCATCTTACAATTCATCACTCCATGGGAGCAGTGTGGCTCAGCGGCCAGAGCTGCTGACTCAGGAGCGGGGGGCTCACGGTTCAATCCCAGGCGCCAGGGACTGCTCAGCTCAGCATCATGTGACTCTGGGCAATAGTTCACTTAATCTCCCCGACGGCCCCCCAGCGCCTGGATACCCTTAGGGGTGATACGTTTGTGCTTTACAAATGTGGAATTATTATTATTATTATGATTGCTGAGCGCTACCAGTGATAATCTCCTGTCCAATCCTAAACTACCAGGTCCACATCAAGTTATTTCTTCCAAACTCCTTTGAGCTCCTCTCCAGTGCGGCACTCCCTCCACAGCAAACTCTTCCCTCCCACTTTCATCTCTGCCCTGGAAGCCCATCTTTCAGGTTTGAGGATCAGAAGGGATGACAATACACCCTTTACTGCTTATCTGACTCCTGGCCTAATATCCTCTTTGCCTTGTTTTGTAGGCAGTAGTTTTTCTATGGTGCTGTCCGTTGTAGTGTCACTCTTGTCATGTCATAGTGCATAAACTATGCCCCCTGTCCTTTTCTTTTTATTTCTTTTTTGTATAGAGTTTCAAAACACACTTCAGAGGTTTCTAAGAGCTGCATATGGTATGTGTTTCTACTACTCAATTTTAAGATTCTCACTTTACTTATCCAACAAAGACAGTAGACTGAGCTGGCCTTGCTGGGATTCGCATTTCGCAACTGCAGGTATTAACTTACTGAGACACCCGGCAACACAATCAACATAGTTCTTAAGTACTGCCTTGGAGCAATGTACAGCGCTTCTCTTCTAAATCATTTTAGACCTATTAATTGCAAATACAAGCAAGCATTGGCAATGCCAATAGGTCTGGCTTATGAATGAAAGTGTCTTTTGCGTAACTGAAGAGGCATAGACACTCAATAAGTCATCATACACACACTTGGTCACCCTACTTTGCACTGATGCACCCATTCATCAATCCACTGACTCCTCCTTCCATTCACCCTCTGACACACACAAATTCAACAACATATGGAAAATAAATTAGAATACAAGTAGAAAACACAGTTGTCATATGTAATAACAAAGCTAAACATATCAGTGGGTGTCCATCTTGTACAACTTTTTTAAATAGTCTATCATTGTTTTAAAGTTCAAGCACGGCCACCAGATTTAGAACTAATGTGATACACTATGGGCAACAACATTCCATATTGTGGACACTTTCTCTGAAACAAGACAAAATGAGTGGCACTAGGCCGGACTGGGAACCCAAAGCAGCCCCGGCAAATTTTGTCAGACCAGCCCTTATATGGTGCATAGCGAGTGTGGCAGGCGAGCCTGACCACTACAAGGAGGTTTGGGGGGGGTTCTCCCCGCCAGAAAATTTTGGAAAAATGGCAGAAATGGTGCATTCTACAACACATTTTTCATTATGTATTCAATTGTATTCGTTTTTAAAGCATAGTAAATGATGACCTTACAGTGCACCAGGATACAGCAATCTTTATTGGGGCTCTTCAATGATTCCCTTACTATCACCCTCAAAAAGTGCCTCTCATCTCTCCATAGCCCCTCTCTCACATGTATTTCACTTGTTTTAGAGTGCCTCATACAAGTGTGGGGTGCCAGAGCATTTTACATCACACACATCTACAGAGACTATGAATCGTACGTGTATAAATCAGTGTATAGAAAATGTTACATAAGACAAAGGGGACTACAAGGTTTAGGATTCACATGTCAATCATGGTAGGCATTTTTTAGGAGTGCTTGGTCTGAGGAAGCACAAATTTAGCATTCAGAACGTAACATAGTGGTTAGGGTTGACTTTACTAATAAGAATTTATTTCTACCCAAACAAACCCTTTTTAGAAAAATTAGGATAATGAAAGACTGGAAAAAAACATAACTTTCTAACCTAGATTACGATAGTTATTTATGAACTGCACAGTAACAAAAGGATCTATGTGACAAAAGCAGTAACCCACTGAGCTGATCTGCACAGTACACACTCTTTGCAGCAGGCATATTAACCCTCTGCGATACCTTAGATGAGTCAAAATTTACTCTAGACAAAATTCTGATCTCTCTCCAGCAGGTATATTAATTATTAGAGATATCTTGCCACTTTTATTGTTGCCTGAAAACTGTTGGATGTTCAAGAAAGTCTGCCATGCTTTTAAAACTGCTGAACTGCTACCAAACCTGCCCCAGTACCAAAAGTGGCCTCCCACCCTACCAGCCTCCTGGGGAAATGGCTGTTGTCCATTCCGGCCAGTACAGCCTTGAGTAGCAAGCAAGCAAACCTTTAGCACAGTCTGGAGAGCTGAAATATCCTCTTAAGAAACAATTAAAATAAAAAGATGAGGAACAAAGAAATTAAAAGGGAACTATTAGAGGAGATTAAACTAAACTAAAGGAAACTAAATGACTGGCCAACCACACCTGATACTGAAGTGGACTCTTTTTCAAATAGATGTACAAATGTAATCGGAACATGGCATCATTCACAGGGCGAATAAGCCAATGACTGATGCAGACTGAACCAGCACCCTTTGCAGTTCGCTGTCATGGTTGGAAGCAGAGTGTAAATGACACTCAGACATTCCAATGGCAGAACAGAGTGGACTCTAAGACTCACTATGTAACTGTATGGATTTATATTTATATATGTATGTAAATATCATTTTACTATATTTTTTGATTACAAGATCGTGGAACATATTTAAGAAGAGATTCTAGCAAGAATAATTAGAGAGCTAATCTTCTCCTCAAAGGGTTTGTAAGAAGCAGTAACCAACACCAAAATAATTCCCTACAAAGGTAATTTGACATTTTGTGTAACAAAAAACTACTCTGTATGCTTTAGTACAGATAAATAACAATCCACCCTTAAATGACTGTTGATATTCACATATGCTTTTCGAAATCAATATGTCAATCCTAATGTGTTTAACATAACATTTCAAAATAAAAAAGATCAGCCCTATGGCACCAGAATAGTTTTTCCTACTGAACCAATGAGGACTGTGGCTGTTATCGATGGCTTATCAACGTAATCAATTAAGGCTTCCTGTCCTGAGCATAAGCTTTCCCACAGGGCACCCAAAAGTCATAGAGTCAAAAAATGACATAAAATACAATATTACAGCTTGCAAAGCAAAATACTATCTCTCCTGTTAAACCTGTCATCCTTGGTGTGGTCTTCCACCAAACATTTTGCCTTCACCCCTCCTTTTTTTCTAAATGTAGTTTTTGTTGGCATTAGGACTCTCTGCACTTTACCACTGCTAACCAGTGCTAAAGTGATTGTGCTGTCTCCCTAAGACATGGTATAATTGACTTACACCTGATCGAAATATTTGATTTACTTATAAGTCTGGAGTATATAGTACTACATGTACCCATGCCTGTAAATTAAATGCTACTTGTGGGACTGCAGCACTCATTGTGCCACTCACTTAAGTAGCACTTTAAACTATGTCTCAGGCCTGCCATTGGAAGCCTGTAGGGCAGTTTTAAACTACTTATTCGACCTGCCAAAAGAAACCTTTTGCCCGGCCTAAAGCTTCCTTTTTAAAACATATAAGTTACCCATAAGGTTGGCCCTAAACAGTCCACAGGGCAGGGTGCATTGTATTTAAAAATTAGGACGTGCTTTTATGTTCTACATTTCCTTGTAGTGAAAAACACATACATTTGCTTTCACTACTGGAAGGACTATCTCTCCCATTGGATAACATTGGGTTACCTTATTACATTTAATAAGTGCTAACTTTTGATTTGGAACGGATAGAAATGTCAAGTTTGGACTCAAATCAATTATAATTTAAAACCATCTTAACTGGTAAAGTCAGATTTTAAGTCAGAGTTCTGAAAATGCCTTTTTCAACATTTTGACATGTTGACATTTTCTTGTCTAACAATTTGGTGCCTGCTGTCTGGGTCCTGGGTCACATAACTGTGAATAGCCTAGCAGTTGGCCTGGCAGTTGGCCTTTGTGTATTCCTCCCCAGACTTCTTGGAGCCTTCGTAGGTGAAAGGAAGAACTTTCCAGAACCACATGTGGGGGTATTATAGAGAATCCTCCATTTCACAGGCTGGCACCAGGTATAAATATTGGACGTCCAGAACCATTCTTCAACACACTCTTGGGCCTGTGGCTGCTATAAAAGGAGGACTGCTCTATTCCCCAGAGGACGGCCATGCTTTTTGGGGCCTGCCTTGTTACCCAGAGGACTGCCCTGCTGCTATGAGAGGTCAGCCCTTGTGCTTGAGGCCTGCCTTGTTCCCGTGGGAATTGCCCTGCTGCTTGAGGCCTGCCCTGCTCTCTGAGATGGAAGGCTGGACCCGCTCCCTGCATCCCACGCTAACCTGAGTGACTCCAAAGGTCAGTTGGCTGACATTCTGTTCTGAGCTACAGGGATACAACAAGCTAAAGAGGACTCCCTGCAACTGCCCAGCTTGCATGCTTTAACTGGACCTGCAACTGAACCTGCTTGAGCTCTGCTAGCCTCTGCTAGTGGGAATCCCTGATCTCTAAGTGGTGCCTCTCCAGGCCCCAGACCTGTGGACGGCATCAGAGTGCACTGCTATTCAAGAAAAGGAGAAATCCTGAAATTATGGGCACTTCGTAACCGTGAACAGCCTGCTCTTGCTGAAACTCTGCTGCCCATGATGACTGCCATCGCAAAGCTCCAATGAACCTGACTGTTTGCACCACAGCAACCTCCAACATGCTACAGCAATGATAGCCTGCTGTGACCTCCAATGCAAAGCACCAGCAATGACCGCCCACTGCGCACAACTGGATCTTCGTGCTACAGTGACAGCCATCGGTGACGCTAGGCCTGCTATTCTCCTACATCGACAACCATCCACGATGCTCTCCCTGCTCCTCACAGCCTCCTCTACAACGAACTGGACCCTTCATGCAGGACTTTGAGAGGGTAACTTTTAAAGTGGGATCAACCTGGTCCCTGTATCCTGCCCACGCTCCATCATGGTCGACTTGCTCTAGCACGGCCATATTACCATGAGTGGCGCTTTGTGCTTTTAGGTGCTATACTTATCTAAAAATGTTAAATTGCATATCTCCGGTTCTACTGATTGGAGTTTTGTTGTTCTTGTATCATTTTATGTATTATAATTTACTCTATTTTTCTGTCTTGGTTTAGGATTTTTCTTGTGTTACATTTCCACTTTATTACTGTTTGTGTGCTGCGTAAATATTTAACATAAGGCCTCTAAGTTAAGCTTGACTGCTTTTGTGCCAGTCTACCAGAGGGTTAAACACAGGCTATTTAGTGTGTTTTGTGGTTGACCCTTACAAGGATTGTGGTTGTTGCTTGAGAAGGGTTAACACCCCGTCAACTAATAACCCAATTTCTTACATCTCTTAATAAGTCTTATCACAGATTCTAACAGTACAAATCTTCTGTAGCGACAGTTTGCCAGTGGGGGTACCCAGCACCATAATGCTTGCCTGCTATAGTAATCTGTGAGATTCCACATATCAAAATATCTATCTATAGGCTTCTGTACAGAGTAATAACATTCTACCCTTAAATGCCTATTGACTTTAGTATATGCTCTTGACAATCAATATATCAAGCCTACTGCCTTTAACAAACATTTCATTATGAACAATTAACCCTGTACCCTTCATCATTGTTTTGCCCCCATAAGCAACTCAGACCTATTGTGTTGGCTCAGAATCCTTCCCACAAGCTAGTTTTCAGGTACACTCTAATAAAATTACATATATGTACAAAATACAGTTGTCAAAACTATACATAATCCTGGCTATTAGAGCCTAATAAGGATTACCATAATGCAAATTGTCTATCCCCATGGTTTGTTCATGTGGGTCACCAGCACCAAAAGCCTTGCCTCCTACAGTATTCTGCATGATACCATGTAACAAAATACCTGCCTACAGGTTTTAGCACAGTATAATAACAATCCACTCTTAAGAACTGTTTGCCTTTAGCACATACTTTTCACTATAAGTAAGGTCTATCTGCTTTGTCATAACTTCTTTATTAATAGATCACACCTAAGAAATCTGACATAACGTTTTCCAGTGAACTGATATGTCCTCTATCCTTTACCAATGACTTGACACTATATACAACCAAGCCCTACAAAAGTGCACGGAAGCTGCCAAACATCAGGCATACACTTGTAAAATTATGAATATGTTCACAATTACAGTTGGTAAAACAATATGCAGTCCCTCTCAATAGGGCCGAACAAGAACCAGAACAGTGAAATTATGCTCCCAGGGTTTGTCGGAGTGGGTGACCAACACCATAACCCTTGCTTACAATGGTAATCTATGAGATTACATGTAATCAAATGCCTTTCTACAGCCTATAACATAATGTTACAACAATTCACTGTTAGGGGTCTACTGGCTTTACCATATGCTATTTACAATAAATAAGCCAGAACTACTGCCTTTGAAATAAGTTTTCACAATGACCAGGCCAGACCTATGGCAAAAGGCATAACATTTCCCTGCACACAAGTCAGTCCTATAGCTGTTATCATTGGCTTGTAACCATAACCAACTAAAAGCTACAGCACTGAGCATAAGTTTTCCTACAAGGCAACCATGAATCATATAGTCGTAAATGTATCCAAAATTACAGTTGGCCAAGCAAAATACTATCTCTCCTACCAGGATTTAACAATAATTCCCACAGTCCAAATCTTTTATATTCATGGTTTATAAGAGGGGTAACCAACACCAAAACCTTTGCCTTAAAAGGTAATCTTTGAGAATCCATGTAACAAAAAAACTATATGTAGTCTTTAACTGAGAGTAATGACAATCCACCCTTAAATTCCTGTTGCCTTTAACATATGATTTTCACAATCAATATGTCAGGCCTGCTGCCTTTATTGTAATTTTTCATAATACCCAATCAGGCACATAGGTTTTATCATTGGCTTGCAACTATAACCAACTTAAACCCATTGTACTGAGTGTGAGCTCTCCAAAGGGCAACCACCTGGCATGCAGTCATAAAAAAACAAATGTATACAAAATTACAGTTGGCAAAGCAAAATACTATCTCTCCTATGAGAGCCTAATAAGCATTATTGTAGTGCATATCTTCTATCCCTAAAGTTTGCTTGGGTAGATCACCAACACCAAAACTCGTCCCTACTACAGCGAACTGTCCATGTAACAAGGTACCTTCCTACAAGCTTTAGCACAGTGTAATAACAAATCAATTCTTAAAAGCCTATTGTCTCTAATGCATACTTTCCACAATCAATATGTCAGGCCTACTGCCTTTATTGTAACATGGAATGGAAAAACCTATATGCCTGATTGTTTATTATGAAACGTTACAATAAAGGCAGTAGGCCTGACATATTGATTGTGAAAAGTATGCATTAGAGACAATAGGCTTTTATGGATGGATTTGTAACATTTCATAATAAACAATCAGGCATATAGGTTTTTCCATTCCATGTTACAAAAGAACTACCTGTAGTCTTTAACTGAGAGTAAACACAATCCACCCTCAAATGCCTGTTGACCTAGGTCAGGTCTAAAGGCTTTGTCATAGCGTTTCATAATAAACAGATAAAGCCTATGAAATCCGGCATGCTTTTCCAAGTGAACTGATGAAGCCTTCACCTTTTAACACTTTACACTTTACCCAACAGTAGCCTATTCAAGTGCACATAAACTGGCAACCGTCATGCATTAAGAAATAAAGTTACCAATAATTAAATACAGCTTATAAAACAATATACAACCCTCTCAACAGGGCCTACCCATTATCATTAAAGTGAAACATCAGGGTTTGTCACAGTGTGTGACCAGCATCAAACCCCGCCTACTATGGTAATCTATGAGATTCTATGCAACAAAATACCTATTTCTAGGCTTTAATACAAGACTAGCATCAATCCACACCTAAATGCTTATTGACTTTAACACATGCTTGTCAAATATGTCAGTCCTAGTGCCTTTATCATAACAATCCATAACAAACAGATCAAGCCTATAGCCATGATCATTGGCTTGCCATCATAACATCTCAGTCCCACTGCATTGAACATAAACTTTGCCAAAAAGTGCAATACATGCAGTCTTTTTAGTGGAAGCCCACAAATTTGGTCTAATCAAATCCTGTAGTTAGGGGGACCAATATGTGGGTGGAGCCCAAACCCCTCTCTCAGTGGGACTCTCAAAGCGCTTTACTGTTAGTCATATAAGTACAGATAGCAGGTGCACTGTCAGTCCAAACCTAAAACTCCATGTAAGTTAATGCCCGTGTATCCCCCAAGATATTATTGAGAGAGGCTTAAAGGAGCTGTGTTTATACGCTCTGCACTGATTTGGTTTAATATGGCAGACATGATGCCAGTAATGACTAGAGCGTTTCCCATGTCAAGTTCGCTCTATTCTTGTTGTAGTGAATTGGAATTTGACATTTGTAGTGTAGTAAAAAATTTGAGAATGAGCGTTTATTAGCAGAATTGATCTAAATAAACCATCTCTGTTTAATGTCGCTTTTGTGTTATTGTTTGAATTACCTGGACACAATAAACATACTTAGTGGAATTAAGAGTAACAGAATAACTTTATATGTAGTCCTGCACGTGGTTTTCAAGAATTATATGGCATTTCCCAGTACGGGCCCCGGTCTTATTGCAAAACAGGTGTAATTTATGCTGAAACATAACAGTTTCTGTCTGTTTGATATATAATTTCAATTGAGTGTATTTTGTTTTTAGCAAGTATGCCTTCTCTTAATTTAAAAGGGGTCAGAGCATTTTCAGTCCTTGCTGTTGCCAAAAATTATTAGTTTTTAATATTTTCTAATCGATTTGTTGTGTGCGAAACTATAATTTCTCTTTCCTTCCATCTGGCATAGCCTGCTGTTGCTTAAAATTAATATTTGTTCTGATAGAAATGTATGAGATATTCATGAAAGTAAAAATGTATTCCAAAACTGCTTGACCTATTCCAGCAATAACTGTCTGTCTTCTCACCCACCAAAGTGATTCTTCTTCAGTCAAATAATATTTGGTGGAAGATTTCGAAATTAACTTGAATAATGCTCATTAAAATTTTAAGAAGGAAATGCGCACAAATATTTTGAAATATGGTGATTTTTGTGTACGTCACACTTTTTGTGATGATTGATCTTGTAATTAATTCCTCTCATTTGGTTTAACACCAGAAACAAACTTTTCTCAGAGTTAACTGAGACATGCAGAGCAGGACCAGCAGTATACTCCCATTATCCAAGAATGCATTTTAGTTTGAAAATCTTCCCTTCCAAATCATCTGCCAAACCTAAAACGGTTTGGGGGGGGCGTGGCTTCGATGCCAATCAAGATGGCGACTCTCCCGTGAGCTCCGTCGTGGTGAGGACCCTTTCTCTATCTTGTAGCCTCCTCTATGCCGCTTCTCTGAATGAGAGTGTGGAAAACAATGGGAGAATAGCGGCGGTAAGCTCCTATGCCATTTCCGCACCATGCGGGTGCATTTTGTGACCCGTGTGCCGCAACGGTGATTTTCTCCTCATAAACGCGAGCGGCCGCCATTTTAAGACCGCGCCGCTCGCGTCACAGCTTTATTTCTCCCTCTCTCTTTTTTCTTCATTTTTATGGACCTTAGTTACTACTCCTTGCCATTACTGCTCCTTATTTATCTGGGACCTCCTCCATACCTACAAATCTCAGTCTTGGTTGCTGCAATTGGTGACTCTTACTCATACTGGTCCACTATTCGTCTGTTGTTACTGGTGAAGGCATATCTCTCTTGACATGCTAATTTAATGACCTTTTATTTCCTTTAACCTGGGCCTGACTTTCTGACAACCATATTGTGGATATTCACAACAACTTCTACAGATTTTGTGAAAACAGGTCTTTGCGACCTTTTATTCTCCTCATTGGATCAGCTTTATTCCTTTCCTATCTTTTCCAATCGTTCCTCTCTCTGTAAAAGATGGCCAGTGATTTGCATGTATCTGCCAAACCGTCTTCTTCGGGCACCAAACCTAAAAGAGCGAAGAATGAACCTCCCTCTCCTAATTTATCATCACACAATCCTGTGTTGGACTCTATCTTAGATGAAGTACGTGGTCTGCAACCTTTCATGGTTACCACCAACAAAAAATTATAACAAATTGAGGAGCGTTGGATAGTTATGGAAGGGAAGATGTCCGAGTTGGAACAACGTGTGGGAGATCTGCAAGACTTATCTACCAAAATTCCCATGCTGGAACAAGAAATCCAGAAGCTTAAATTACACACTGAAGACCTTGAAAATCGCAATAGATGGAACAATCTGCGTCTTTATGGTCTTCTGGAAAACAATGAGGGTCCTGATCTCTGAAGTCTTCCTGAAGAATTTTCTCTCAGACCTTCTGGATCTTCCCTCTACATCACCACTGAACATTCAACGTGCACATCGTTTGGGACGTCTTCAACCTCATTCACCCAAACCACGTGGAATTATAATGCTCTTCCTAGAACTTGATGCGTGTCCTAAAGGCGGCTAAGCTAAAACGTCGTCTTATTTGGTCTGGCCATAATTTGTTTATATCACAAGATGTTTCAAATGCAACCAACGCCCGTTGTAAAGAATTCTTAGCTTTTCACCCTCAGATGAGACATTTGAACATTCAATACGGCATTCTTCACCCTTGCCTTTGCAAGATCACCTAAGAAGGCACCTCACGGTCGTTTGATGATCCGGTGAAGCTGAAAACTTTTTTGCAAGGCATAGCAAATCATAACATGGAGATTACTCCTTAATTATTTCTAAAATGTTCAGTTTTTTCTTCACTAGTTTCTTTTTCCTTTCCTTTGACCTGTCTTCTTATATCTCGTTATAGTAATACTAATATTCCTAATTTATACCATAGTCATCTTTCACTTTATCTGTCTTTCCTCCGTATCTCTCTTTAAATCTATGGCTACTTACTTTATAACTTTTATAGTCCCTTCTTTTCTCTGTCGCTGTTCTTATTTCCGACGTAAGCATGTCCTTAACTTACCATTTAACCTCTGCAATTCAGATCTGGATCTTTATCCTTGATCTGTCCTTCCTCTCTTTCTTTCCTACTTCTTTTTCTTCATCCTTTCTTCCCTTCTATTTGACTTTTCTCTCCCTGGTTTCCTCCTATTACTATTTTTGCCTATGCATGAGTGTTGTTCCTCTTCTTGATTCTCTTTCTATTACAATTACATCATTCTTATGTTATTTGATGGTCGATAAATGTTGTCTTTTTGTCTTTTTTATTGGTTTTTCAGCTTGTTGTTCCTGTCCTCATATGTTTCCCCTCACCCCACAACATGTTTAACGTTGTCTCGTGGAATGTGCGTGGTCTAGGTCACCCCGTCAAGTGTCAAAAGGTACATTCTCATTTATCCAAACTTAACACACACGTTGCCTTTCTACAGGAAACTCACTGTAATGATGTGGAATCACTTAAGCTTAAACGTCAATGGGTTAATCAGGTTATTTTTTCTCCTGCTGTTAATCGTCATGGTGGTGTTGCTGTTTTATTCCACAAGTCATTGAATGTTCAGATTTTATCAACTGAATGTGATTCGAATGGACGATGGGTTTTGGTTAATGCCATTATACACCAAAAGCAAGTCACTTTCTTCAATATTTATGGCCCTGTTAAATCTGATCCCGAATTTTGGCAAAACATTAAATTGAAACTATCTTCCATCCCTAATCCCAATATAATTGTTGGCGGTGATTTTAATGATTGGTTAGACCCTTTCTCTGACAGAAAATCTAAGTGTAAATTTAAGCCTGATAAATCTCACAAAGCCTTTCAATCCGCCATCTCCTCGCGCCCATTCTATGACGTATGGAGAACATGTAATCCTGATGTATATGAATTCACATTTTTTCTAATGTTCATCACACTATGTCTCGTATTGATTATATTTTGGTTTCTAAATCACTACTCCCATCCATCCAATCCTCTGAAATTGGTTCTATTTTTATTTCTGACCATGCCCGTGTGCTATCTACTTTTGATTTGTCTCTCAATAATTGCAAATAAGGCCGTTGGCGTTTTAATAATTCCCTTATTTCTGACCAAACCTTCATTTTAGAAGCAACCTCCTTCATTAATGAATTTTTTCAATTTAATCAATCCATAGATACCTCTGTTCATAATAATTGGGATGCCTTTAAGGCCTCCTTTAGGGCCTTTACTATTTCCTATTCTGCTAGAAAGAAAAAGGCGTTAAATACTGAATATCTAACAGCCCTTCAAAAGATAAAGATTTTAGAACATAATTATTTTTCTTCTAAATCCACCTCAAGTTTACAAGAACTGATTAAAGCCAAGTCTACCCTGAATAAGATTGCTACAGTCGATGCTTGTAATATCCTTCTTAAAATGAAGTCTAAATATCATGGAGGCCAAAATAAGGCGGGTAAATTATTAGCCAATTATTTAAAAATCAAATCAGAACAAAAAACTATTGGCCCTATTCGCTCTGAACAGAATAACAAATTATTATCCTCCGACTCTGAAATTGCAAATAACTTCCAATCTTATTATGAACTATTATATACAGAAGATACAACTCCTTCTGAAAGTGATTTTGAAACTTTCTTTCGAGGAATACCCAAACCTCCTTCCATACCTGACATTCTCTTACCCCTTGAGAGGGATATTTCTCTCCAAGAGATTACTGATGCTCTTAAATCTTTGAAAAAGGCTAAAGCTCCTGGCCCAGATGGTTTTTCCATTGAACGCCTCTCATCCTTTTCCTCCTTTTTTGCTCCAAAATTACTAGAGCTTTTTAACTCATTTTTGTCTAACTCTAAAGCAAGTGGTTCCTTTTTGGAAGCCCTCATTGTCATTATTCCCAAACCAGACAAAGACACTACCCTCTGTAAAAACGTTCGACCCATCTCACTAATCAACTACGATTGTAAATTTTTTGCAAAAATCTTAACATCTCGTTTGGAGAATGTCATTCCTCTCCTTATTAAGCCTGACCAGGCTGGTTTTATTAAGGGTAGACTTGCAGCCGACAACGCCAGAATGTTTTCCAACATCCTTGCCCTTGGGAAGAAGTACCCCTTTCCCCTAGCAGCCCTCTCACTTAGGGGCTCATTATGATGGCGGGTGGACATCAGTCCGCCCGCCATCATAATGGTGATGGGAGCGCCCGCCAGACGTGCGGCGGTCCCACCAGCCCAATTAGGATGTGCGTTCCCATGCACTACGTGGCAGGCACCACGCGGTGCCTGCCACATTGGGCATGGGAATGTAGGGGGTACCATGGGTACCCCCTCAGTGCCCCCCCACAAACACACAGAGGGGGCCCGCAATGGGCCCCCAAAGCCAGTCTCCGCCTTTCTTTTTGCAGCGGGATTTTCGCCGCAGAAAGACAGGCGGAAGGGCACATCATAATCACTACAGCGGTGTCTGCATGGCACCACTGCAATGTTGCCCTGGTTCCGGGTTCCGCAAGGCTGGCAGAAAAGGACCGCCTTGCGGGACCATGGCGGATGGACTTTCCGTCCGCCACGGTACCATCATGATTCCCACCGCCATCCTAATTTGGCGGTGCAAATTTTCATTGTGATGGTGGAAGGACCGCCGGCCCGGCGGTGGCGGTCCTTCCGCCATCATAATGAGCCCCTTAATGCTGAAAAAGCTTTTGATTGTATAAATTGGCAATTTATATTTTCTACTCTTTGATGGTTTGGATTTGGTCATAAGTTTATTTCGTATATCAAATTGTTATATATTGAACCACGTGCTTGTGTGTTTGTTAATGGTCATTTTTCTCCCTATTTTAAACTACACAGGGGCACTAGACAGGTTTGTCCCCTTTCCCCATTACTTTTCCTCCTTTGTTTAGAACCCTTTCTTGAACGTATCAGACATAATCCTGGTATATCTGGTTTTAAACTCAACTCTCATGAAATTAAGATTTCTGCTTATGCAGATGATATCCAAATTTATATGTCCAACCCTTCCAATTCCCTAGACCCTTTCATACAAGAGATTGCTTTGTATTCTAATGTTTCTGGGTACAAATTAAATTTTTCTAAAACTGAGAACTTACCACTAAATTCATCTTGTTATCGATACATGTTTGATAAAACAAATTTTACCTGGTGTCCCCAAAAGATTAAATACCTAGGAGTATGGTTCCCCTCTAACATACCTGATACATTAGTTCATAATTTCACTGCCTTAAAACTTAAACTTCATAAGTTGTTATCATCCTGGTCTCCATTATTTTTATCCTGGTGGGGTAGGTTAGACACCATTAAAATGATGATTGTTCCTCATGTTCTTTTTATGCTCTCAATGTTACCTTTTAAAATTCTTAATTATTATTTCTCCCAGATTATTTCTATTTGTACTAAATTCCTCTGGAACAATAAGCGTGTTCGTATTGCTTTATCTAAATTAATTCGACCAAAAACGGATGGCGGTGTGCATTTCCCTGATTTTAAGTGATATCATACTGCCTTTTTAATCCGACAATTTTATGCTATGTCTAAGGATTATCATGACTCTCCTATTCCAACATGGGTTGTTTTTGAACGTTCATTGCTGCATGACATTTCCTTTCAGGATGTTGTTTTTATGGCTAATTGCACTTTCATCTCCAAATACCCAATTTTAAAGTACTCCCATCATTTATTACACATTATTTTTACCCAAGGATTTGACTTTTATCAATCTTTCCTGGCCTCTTCTATCTGGTATAACAAATTTATCAAATTTCGCCATAAATCTTTTTATTTCAAACACTGGAAAGAAAAGGGTATTTTTTATCTATATCATTTGATATCTAATAACTCCATCATACCATTCCCTCAATTGCAAGAAAAATTTGGTCTCCCTGACTCTTGCATTCAACAATAAAACCTATTATTTTCTGTACTTCAAGCCTTTCTACTAAACAATAATTGTAAATCCGATGTTATTTCAGTTACCCCTACAACACCCTTATTTAATATCACTATGGATCTCACTCCAA
The DNA here is from genome assembly GCA_963921515.1 of Calotriton arnoldi. Classification (NCBI taxonomy): domain Eukaryota; kingdom Metazoa; phylum Chordata; class Amphibia; order Caudata; family Salamandridae; genus Calotriton; species Calotriton arnoldi. Next base: position 85,672 of record CAWUFW010019496.1, on the reverse strand, counting down.
GAGCTTCCTTTATATATAAAACTATGTCTTCCCCCATTACTACAAGGAACAAATCCTCTACTGAACTGTTGTGGGAAAATGATCTATCTCAATCACTATCTATTCATCAATGGGGTCGAATGTGGCGAACAAAGTTTAAGACCTCTAAAGCTGCTAATATCACTCAATCCTTATATTTTATATATAATAGAGTGGTTGTTACTCCCCAATTTCTTCACCAAATTGACCCTTCTATTTCTCCCTTATGTTGGTCATGCCTCGCCTCTGATGGTACTTTGATGCACCTACTTTATTATTGTCCTAAAGTGCATGAATTTTGGAAAGCTATATGGTCTAAATGTTTATTGATTTTCTCATGTAATATTCCATTCTCTATTCACAATATTTTTTTGGGAACTTTATCTGCTGATTTTGATCATCTTCCTTCAAAAACTATTTTATTTGACCTTTTTATTGCTCTTGCTTTTAAAGTTATATTAACTTGTTGGAAAGATAACTCTAAACTATCTTTTTTGGTTTGGTGGAACTTAATTTGTGACGAACATAGAATAGCCTCTGTTTCTTCTCCTTCGATATCTCAAAAGATTAAATCTGACTTATTATGGTTACCTTTTACTACTTTTCTGTCCTCACACTCATCCTTCGCCTAATACTTCTGACTATCTTCATCTATCACTTCTTCTTTCTTTCTTTCCTCTCTCATCCTTTCCCCCTCCCTCCCTCTTCTTTCTCCCCTTTTATAAAAAAACAAAAACAAATAGAACAGAAAATACACATATGTAAATATATATATTTACTACTTTGACATATCGTATTCTTATTGTTTCTTTCCTCTCAATAGTTGTTAATGGATTGATACTTTTCTGATGCTATTAAGAGATTTCTTGTTTAAATGAATTTAACTTTGTAATTTTTGTTTATCACTGTGTTTGCATTCTCAATAAAAACATATATAAAAAAAAGACCTAAAACGGTTTGGTGCCTGTTTACAAAGGTATTTTCAGTCATAAATGCAAATCATAAATGCAAGTTTACAGCTGACAATATCTTACTCATGCCTGCCAGGAATTTTCAAAGGGAATCTTGGTGGACATAAAAAAATTATTGTGGACTTCTCCACAATGAGTGTAGAGAAACCTGTAGTCATACATTCAGCTCAAGGGATGGGAAGGGCGCCATACAAGATGTGCCATGGTTTGTTTTTCAGTCAGAAAAAAACAGAAAACTTGCAGAAAAAGAGTACAGTTTTCAGTCAGGAGAGCAAGCAGAACAATCAGATGCAGAAACACTGGCACTGGAGGCGGCTAAAGTGGCTCATGGGAGTTTTTACAGCTGGTTCACAAATGTCCATTCAGCCCTGAATGCAAGTCCCTAAGCTTCAACCCACTGCTTAAATGGCAGAAACCTAGGGCCTCATTTACAAGCTTTTTGCACAGAGCAGCGTCGCAAGCCTTCTTGCTGCACTGCCCTTTGTCAAAAGAAAAGGGCAGGAATGTGCCGTATCTATGAGATACTGCACATTTCTGTCCTCTTCCCCAGTGCTGGCGCACAATTGGATGCCATTCGCCAATGCAGGCACTTTTGCACCAGGGTGCAAGGGTGTCTGTGTTGTGGGAACTATTGTTTTTGTGCAAGAAGGGAAACCTTAATAAAGTTATTTCCCCTCGCTGCGCCTCTCCTATATCTCCCCTGGGGAGGCGTAAGCTTTTGACGCATTCCCAGGTTTGCAGAACTTTGTAAATCTGGGAATGTGTCAAATGTCATGGGTGTTACGTGGGAACACCCACCTTAACGCCCATGGCATGCCTCCCCATTGCAGGGTGAAACAACACAGCGACTTGCACTGCATTGTCTCACACCATATCCACAAGGCCAAGTAAAGCCGCTCGGGTGGCTTTACGTGGCCTTGTAGATATGGCACTGCACTGTGCGCTGCTGGAACGTCAATAAAATCGACGTTGCAGTGGTGCATAGGGTCTTGTAAATGAGGCTCCTAGTATGACCAGTCTGGCCCTGCCTCAGTTTAGCGTTGTGAAGCGGTTCATGACAACACTGACGTTTTGTAGTGTTAAACAGATTTATAATCCACGAACTCCATAGACTGCTTTTTAAGACGTAGAATCTAATGGTCAACTGTTTTCAAAGGTTGTTGACAAATCCATGAGCATCATGGCTGCTACTTCCTTAATTATTAGCCCAAAGTAGCTCCTCACTGATGCCAGAATAACTCAGGTGGATCTCAGCTTGTAATTATTCAGCAGCGCTGCCTCATTCAACTAGCTTCAGATGTGCTCTTGTCCCAATCCATTCGATCTGTCGATATGAAACTGTTAGTGTAATTAAACACCAAGGGGTGCACATTTATGCTTGTATGATGCAACCCTGGTGATCAATAGTGACATATCTACCATACATTTTGGAACACTTGTGCCTCCACTCTGATGCACGTGTAAATTGGAGGAACGAGCAGGATTGATGTTACTGTATCATGCATAGTTCAGTCGTAAGCAATGTCCACAATCTGAGTTGGAAACATTTGAACGTCTTTAATTGAATTTAATTATTTTCATCACTCATTTAGAAATTATAACAATCAGCATCTTTTGTCTCTGGCATCCTTGGGCTCCCATAATACGGGCATCAAACTTGGAACCAAGTACCCCTTTTATCACTTGACTCTAAGGGTAGCAAGGCAGACCAGCCCCAGGCTCACACTGGGGAGTTATTGTGAGCAAGAGGCTCAGAACTCAGCAAAAAATTAACAACACTCAATACATCGCTGTCCAATCATGCTTTTTCTTACAAAAAGGAAAAGTGCTTTATTACACACACACTACTAAATATTATGCACACAATCACAAATATATACTGAATAGCAGATGGAAATACCTAAGGTGATACCCTTAAAGGTCTCACAACTTGCAGGGGGCACACAGGAAAGAAATTTCACAAAGTAAGTAACCTCCTAAATGAAGGATGGACACCTTTAATTGTCCGTACCCCATCAAGCCCTAACACCGACCGATAACACCTTAAAACATAATACACCTCCACCCAGTGCCTAACATACCCTAAGTGGTGCATTAACAAAAATACAGGCCTACTGGCTTTGACAGCATCTAACAACATAATGAAATGCAGAACAAACCCTTCCACCCTAATACTAATTCGTTAGTAGCAGCCTTTCAAGCATGTATCTTCTTTCATCGACACAAGATATTATTATCCTAACAGTCAAACTGCACATGTCAATAAAGATTCATTGTGTTGAACGTTAAACTATCTGAGTCTTTCTTCTACATCAAATCAAGACTGCCAAGCAACCACAGTGCCTTTCAACAAAGGTCAATGACCCCAGTACCTTTATATAAAAGTCACAGACCCAGGAATGTGTTGATTTGGTGAGACACGCTACTGGGATCACTCTTTCAGGACTCTAGGAGAATTACGGCTATGCTGAAAAAAAATGGCCAGGGCCATTTTAACTAATGGGGGGGTCCACCTTCTCCTGGGTGGCTCTCTCCAACATCACTGTGTGGCTCCTGTGGTACATGAATCTTTGTCCAGGGACACTTTGGCCCAGGTTTCTCACATTTTTGTCTAGTGGCGGAATAGGTAGGTGGTGGAGTAGGACTCTGCCCAACAGTTACCTTTCAGTTTTAAAGGTATTAAAGGTTTTGTACTCTTAATTAGCAAAAGATCTTTGATTAATTTTCGATTAAGTAATAATTGTGACGTTTTGGTATTCAATCAAATTTTGCACATTGATTTTTGAGGGAACGTTCTTGGACATTAATCCATCTGAAGAAAAGTCGTTGCTGGAAAAAAGACTCCTGACTTCTGCTTGACACCAAAGAAATGAAACTGCTCTCCAAAGGTCAGGGGCTGACCTCCTCTTTGTCTGCTCGCCTATACACAAAAAGCAGGATTCTAAGAAAGCACAGCCGACCACAAAGATTGGACCTTGGTGGAGCCCTGACTGGAGAAAGACCCCATCCTAGAACCCTGCCTTGAGGATCTGGGGGCTGTAGTAGTGACCAGAATAAACCTTTCCAGCAGTTATAGAAAAGTAGAACTGTTAGACCGCTCAGTCTTAGGGTGGTCTTCCCCACACACTTTTTGCCTCTCCTCCGCTATTTTGCTGAATCTATTTTTGTTCCCTTAGGGCTCTAGGGACCTTACCTCTGCTAACCAGTGCTAAAGTACTTGTACTCCCTCCCCTAAAACATGGTTAAAATTGGCTGATACCTAATTGGCATATTTTATTTACTTATAAGACCCTTGTAGAATGGTATATCATATACCCAGGGCCTGTAAATTAAATGCTACTAGTCGTCCTGCAGCACCTATTGTGCCACCCATGTAGCACTGTAAAATATGTCCCAGGCCTGCCATTGCAGCCTGAATGCAGTTTTAAACTGTTGTTTTGACCTGACAAAGTAAACCTTTTTCCAGGCCCAAATCTTCCTTTTTAATACAATAAGTCACTCCTAGGGCCTGGACAGCCCAGCAGGGTGCAATGTATTTAAAAAGCAAGACATGTACTTTTAAGTTTTACATGTCCTGGTGGTGAAAAACTCTTAAATTCGTTTTTCACTACTGCAAGAGTAATGCTGAAGTTGCCTTATTATATTTGTGATTTCCAAATGGGATGAGATGATCAGTTCATGTTTGGTGTCTTTGGGATTAGGGTAAAAAAACCCTGTTTAGTTATAAAGTTTGGTTTTTGATCACAATTAAAAAAATGCCACTTTTAGAAACTTGGGTCCAGATGTACGACCATTCCATTTTGCGAGTCGCAAATTGCGACGTTTTGCAACATTTAAAAAAGAAAAATGAAACGTTTCGGTTTCATTTTTTAAGAGTAGGCAGTGGCCCGTGAGACCACTTCCTGCTCCTAAAAATATTTTCTCTCCTAGTCACAAAGGGGAAGGGGTCCAGGGGACTCCTTCCCATTTGTGACTGGCTTACCACAAATTTAAAGTAGGTGGTAAACTGTACAATCGTACATAGAAGTGCGACGTGGTATTAGGAAGGGACACCCTTGGCACGCTCCTTCCTAATAGCGTGTCGCAAACCCTATTTTGCGAGTCAGTAAAAGGTTACCGACTCGCAAAATAGGGTTTGTACATTGTACAGACCTATTTTGCAGTCGCAAACAGGTCGATTTCCCGTTTGCGACTGCAAAAAACAGTTGCACATCTGGTCCTTGGTATTTTTCTGCCCTTAGACCTTTTGTGCCTACAGCCTGGCCTGAGTCACATGACAGGTTGTAACAGTGGACTTTGTGAATTCCTCCCAGACCGCCAGAAAATAGAGGGATTAGATGTGCCTGAGTAGGCCATCTGCTGGAAGGTTGGGGGTGGAACTGAGCACAGCCCCATTTACACCTGAATAGCCTGTGCTCTGCCTTTACACAAAGAGCCTGCCAACTCTGTATTGTCACTTCAGCCAGCTTGGAGCCAGGACAGGGGAGGTAGGAAATTACATGCACTTCTAAGCTACTGTCTAGCAGCTTCTCCCACCTTCCAGAACCAGGGCACCAAGGAATAAAAGAAAGACCTCAGACACCAACTATTCAGTACACTTCTGGACCTGTGGATAGCATGACAGGAAGATGGACTGCTATGCTGCTACAAGGACTGCCTCTCGGCTGGACTGCTGACCTGGTGACTGCTGCCCACTTGCCTGGGGGAGAAGAACTGTACCTGCAACTTCATCTTGAGCCCAGGAACCCAGAGTGACTCAAAGGGCTAGTCTGATGGCCTCCTGATCTGAGCCTCAGGGACATAAAAGGCTCCCCAACAATCTCATGACCTCAAATGGTGCCTTTCAGGTCCTGGACCCTTGGTGTGGCTTACGGGTTCTTGAAATCAAGATTTTGGGCTCTTCGCAACCACCAACGGGCCCTTTCGCACCGGAGCTGCACCGCTCATACCAAAATTCAGTGGGAGCTACTGCTGGCCCATTTCTTTTCGCAGTAGGCATCGATCGTCTGTGGAAGATTGCCAACACAAAGCACCAGCCGGCTAGCCGTGATGCCTGGCCTGCTCTTTGCGCCATGCTGGCCACCACCTGCAATGCTCTCTTTGCTCCCCATGAACCTCTCCAACCTGAACGCAACTCTTGGCTCAAAACTTGAGAGTGTAAAACTTCAGCGGGACTAAACTGGGACTATATCCAACTCATGCTCCTTCGTGGTCAGCTTGAACTTTTGAATTTGAGCCAGTCCAGTGTGACCAGATAGCCGCGGTTGGCACATTGTGCTTGTAGGGGTTATTTTATAATTTATTCTTTAAAAGTTCAAAACTTTGGTTCTACTGATTGGATTTTGATCGTTTTGATCTTATTTTATTTATTAAGTTCTGTTTTTCTAACCTGGTATGGGATATTTTTGTGAGTGTTTTCACCATTCTACTGTTTGAGGTCTTGCACAGATACTTCACACATTTCCTATAAGCTAAGCCTGACTATTCCATGCCAAGCTACTAGGGGGTTGAGCACAGTTTAAATTTGGGGTTTGCTTGTGCCTTACCCTCACAAGGATTGTGGTTGCTGATTGGCCATGGCTCACACCCCGGTCGAATGATAACCCAATTTCTAAAAGAACTTACATACTTTTTCCACTTATGGAGGACCGGGACAAGATGCTGAGGCTTGCTCTGGGAAGTTACACTAGAGGTGGGCAAGAAAGCCAGATTTGTCCCACTCAGAGCATTTTGCTGTGGTGAAAACCAATTCAGTGGGACAGCATGGTGATGGCATTAAACATCACGGAGCCTGGCCCCACTGAGGAAATTTAACAACCAAAAATGTCCATAGGTAAAACCTCGAACTGGGGCAAGGTGGCTAATTCATCCCAGTGACGAAGTGACCTCAGTGGCTTAAAAATCTGGCCTAGTTCTGCTCTGAGCATTTTGGTGCCAAACCATCTGTTTCAGGGGAAATTCATTGACTATGTATTGGACTTTCAGAGACCCTCTCTGGCTTCTTTGATGAAATTGTGGATACATATATGTACTATTTGGTATAATGAATTTTTAGGACATCGTTTTCTGTATCCCCATTTTTTGATTGATTTCCCCCATTGTCTGGGTTATAACCAATACCTGCAATGTGATTTATGATATGCTCTAAATTCACGTTTGTGTTTTTTTGAATGTTACAAGATGGCCGCCATTAAAATTCATAAATGTGAACCACCCTATGGCCATCTTCACTTTTGATGAACTCACGTCATGCACTTTTTGATCTTAAAATGACATTGAAAAAGGCGTTGTGCCAAAATGCGTCTGTCAGTGCTTTGAGGTTTGCGCATTACAGCACTTTCCTACTACTTACCCGCGAGTGCACTCTTTCTTGGCGAGATATGGATCTGTCTGCCTGTGAGGATTAACGTGTAGCGGAACACCACCGCTGGAGTCTCCCACCCGGGACGTGAGGTGCCATTTGACCCAAATCACCACAATCCATAGCTTAAAAATACTTTTTGTTTAAGAACACTTTGTAAATGTAATTAATCAGTATTTAAAAGTACAAGCAGTAAAAACGAGTTTTTTTAAAAAGCATCTTATTGTAAAAAAAATTCTCATTTAACCATAGTGCAAACAATGTTGTGCAAAATACGCAAGGAAACATATATATATATATATCCACACAAATCGGCACCTCCTTCCGCCGCACCGAACAGAGACACGGTGACACCAGCAAAGTTGAGTCCACAATGTTTATTTCATGATTTTTTGTCCGGCTATGACGCGTTTTGGCAGGATCCCCTGCCGAATATATATATATTCTTTTACTGAAATAGAACAGGCTAAAGGGAAGTTATGTTTACCCTTGATTATAACACCCAAAAATAGGTTTGAAAAACCTTATAAAGTTGTTGAAAAAATCACAGTTATAGCGCAGTTATGGTTACAAATTAAAATTGGAAAACCACTAAAATTTGATATGATTAGGAACACAATTCATAACTTTCATTACAGCCTTGCAAACCCTGAGTCTCACACCAAATGCAACTCTTCAGACCTCACCCTTGATATGACATATGCAATTACAAGTGTTGCAATTAATCTTACAGATAAGATTACTTACCATACTATGCTTGTCACTATGAAACAGATGACGATGCATGTATTATTATATATTTGAGTATATATTGTTATCAAATTGTGAATTTAGATGTGGTTATCAGTGTTGTGCTTGTGCTGTTATTTATTGGTGCAAATATTGTAAGGTCATAGGGAAGGGGTTGGTACAGATTTCTACCATGCACTGTGTGGATTGGCTGCAAGGCATGGTCTAGGGCCTGGCTTTGCAACCAACCTCCCGAAGGTGGCCAACTCCTTCTGTGCATGGCCTTCAATGTGTGATTGTGCCAGACAACAGACATTCAGGTCTGTGCTGTTATCTGGATGGTTTCTTAGTCTAAGACAAAATTCAAACAACGCATAGCTCCTTGTAGGAGAACTGAACTGTCTGAGTTAGATGCTGTTTAGATTTGTACTGGGAACAGAAGTTTTTGATGCATTCAATGTCTGATGTGCACTGCAATACACAAGCAGTGTGTTGGTTTCTGGGAGAAATCAACACATGTCCCCTTGTTTGCATCTGCTTCAGGGAGGTGTTCGTTATTGACGCAAAGCCAGGTCTTACTATAATATTAGACTGGTCTTTGCTTCAAAACTTATGGGGGCTTGCACTGATCTGCAGTCTGTAACACTCCCTTGATGAAAAGTGGTAGTCCAAATTACTCAAGGCAATCTTACACTGAGATAAATTCATTTTCCAGCACAAAATACCTTTTGCCCTTGATAATAAATTGCAGCTGCTGCATTTCACCACTTTGGGTCGCTTATGTCACACTAGCGCTACCACAAAGACTTAGTAAATATGGACTTAGGTGTACTGAGGGAAAACAGCATACGCTTGCAGTACCATGGGCTGTTACTAGGGCCCTGAGAGTGAGGAGAAATAGCCTACAGTAGCATATGCTGATACTAGGTGTCCTGAGAGTGAAGGGCAAAAGCCTGCTACTGTTACTAGGTGTCCTGAGAGCTTGCGGTCCCACAAACTGTCAGTCGGTGTCGTGAGTGTGAGGTGTGAAAATCTGCAGTACTACAAACTGTTACTAGGTGTCCCGAGAGTGAGGCGCAAAAGCCTGCAGTACCACAGACTGTTACTAGGTGTCCCAAGAGAGAGGAGCTAGAGAGATGCTAAAGCCTGCTGTGCCACAAGCTGCTACTAGATGTTTCGAGATTGAGGAGAAAAAGCCTCCAGTATCACAGGCTGTTACAAGCAGATTCCAAGACAGAGACTGGACCTGTCGAACGCACTGATTATTGCACCTGATAAAAATCTGATTCTTAGATATTCAGAATTTATTTGATGTAATAATTATAACATAGTTTGCATTTCTGGGGGATAATGTGTGGATTTTGATACTTACTGCACCAAAATCTGCATGCCCAGGTTAATAACGGGCCTTTTCCCTTGTTTAATAGTGTATATCTAGGACTAAACATAGTAGCCCTTGACAACATTATCTTGCATAAGAGACAATACTTAAGTGGATAATATTATCATTGTGTAAAAGAGAGATTTTATGGGCTATTCATTTACAAGTCAAAATATTTTGTTATGCATCTCACGTCCTCAGAATTATATTAGCACACAGATGGAATTTTATAGCGTGAAGGTAATTACAAATTGGCCTGCGAATGGAAATTACGCACTTGGGGCCAGATGTACTAACATTAGGAATGACAATTTCTTGATTGCGATTCTCTCCAAATCGCAATTAGGAAATCAGTATTCCTAAAGTATGAAACTCATCTGCGTTTCATTAGCGATTCCTAGTGGGTCGCAAATAGACCTACCTCATGCATATTAATGAGATAGGTCTCAAGTTGCGACCCATTAGGAATCACAGCCATCACAGGAATGGCAGTCTGCTGAGGTCAGCAGACCACCATGTCTTTTTAATTGCTTTTAATAAAGCAATATACATATATTTTAAATGCAGCCCATTTACCTTAAAGGAAAATTGTATGCTTTTAAACAGAAAAAATAAAACTGTGCAGTTTCATTTTTTAAGAGTAGGCAGTAGTAATAATAAATATTATTATTTACATTGTCAAAGGGGAGGGGTCCCTTGGGGACCGCTTCCTCTTTGCGAATGGATTACCACCAGTTTTAAGCTGGTGGCAAAGTATTACTGTTTTGCAACCGGAATTCAGTCCATTTGCAAACACAAAATTGCTTTGTACATCTAGCCCAATGTTTTTTTACATTTACAAATGGCCTGAATCGCAGAATTGGGCCTTTTGCGACTGCCAAAAGGAATTTTTTTAATGTACAAAGACCCAATTGCAATTCAGTAATCTGTTACCGAATTGCAATTTGGGTTTGTGATTCTGTATTAGGAAAGGGCATGTTTAGGGCATCCCTTTCTAATAACAAATTGCAGGGGCATGTAGAAATGTTTTGTGACCGAAATGTGGCCGCAAAACATTTGTAATTTACCACCAAACCCATTTGCAAATATGAAGGGCCCCCTCCCCTTTGTGAATGTTTGTAAAAACACTTTTTGAGAGCAGATACTCCTAAAAACTGAAGAAATCTTTTCATTTTTCTTTTTGAAATGAATTCTGTTTTCCTTTAAGGAAAATGGGCTGCATTTTTGAAAAAAAAATAGTTTTATTGAAAAGCAATCACAGACATTATGGCCTACTGACCGGACCTGATTTTTACGATTCCCAATAGGTTGCAAACTGAGACCTACCTCATTAATATTCATAAGGTAGGTCTATTTGCGACCCACCGGGAATCGCAAAATATGTAATACACGCATTTGTACATGGGTTTTGCAATTACTATATATAGCAAAAATTCGCTATTTGGTAATCACAAAGGATTACCTACGTGAATCTGGCCCCACGCCCCTTCCTAATTCCAAATTGCAAACCCAAATTGCGATTCAGTAACAGTTACTGGATAGCAATTGGGCCTTTGTACCTTTTCTTTTGTGAACGTAGATAAGCTTTGTACATCTGGCCCTTGATAAGTTCCCGAATAGCATTTTGTACATTTGAGAAAGCATTTTTCTAGTCCCAAACGGTCTGATAGGCCTGATTCTATGAATCGGGCCGTTTGGTACCGGAAAATGCATTGTACATCTGGCCCCTGAAGCCTGATTACAAGTAGCCCCTTAAATTACTATCGAGCAGTGATTGCAGTAAAAGTGGTACAATGTTTATTGCGCCCAGCAATTGCCAGGTGAAAGATCGCACCCTTCATTAAATTTCGGTAAGTTAAGACTGATGGAATTTCTTAATGTAAAGTGTCTAACATTTGATTTAAATGACATTATTGAAAGCCACTGTCTGCATAACCCTTGGCTGTTGGAAGATGGCACTACATGTTGAATTATTCGCCCAGATGGTTTGAGGATTTACACTGAGCTGCATATATTTTAAATGATAACACCCACTCACTCACCCTCTCGGAAAAATGGCTGTTCCTCTCCAAAACACAATACTATTTTCAAAACACAATATAAAATACATTCCAAATCTTTTCCTTTCTTTATATAAGCAATGTATCAAGGCATCCTAGTAAGGCCGATTATTCAAGATCTCTATTTCCGTGCTCATTAAAGAAATTATGTCAGTCTGAAGTGAGACCACTGGCCTCACGGGAGACAACGATTACAAAACAAAAGGGAAGAAGACACAGCCTCGCTTTCGCTAATTAGCATAGGCATTCCCACAGCACTCCTTGCGCCAGGAGGAGACTTCAGGTCCTAGCGAGGAGATTGTAATTGCCAATATTAACCTAACTTATGAATTCATTTTAGTGCCAGAGGCTGGTAATGGTGCCCTGATGTTCTGGTATTTCATGCAGCTTTGTTTTTAATAAGTTTAAAGGGGAGTTAAAAACATGATAAAGTTAAGGGGCATTTCAATACCTCATGCTTCTCAGGTCAGCACAGTGGCAGCATTGTATTCATGACGCTGTGTGAGCTTGTCATTTCACATGAGCTGACACTGCACAACAGTCCTTGGGTGCTGTATGCACATACAGTTTAATAGACTTATGTGCAGCATGGTTGATGGCCTGACACCATGATGGTAGAAGTCTTGCAGAATAGCAGCTTTTAGTGTTGATCGTGAGAGACTTAAATCACCTTGTTGCTGTTGTGGTTTACGTCCTAAGTGCAACGGTATTCCCAGACGTTGGCCGCAGGCTCACTGTCCCACAGGAGCTATACCTCACTGATGAGACCTATGTAGGTTGAAAGCAGTCTGGGTTGTTTGTGGTACCGTCTGGAGGGGGCCATGCCTGGCAGTTTGGGACAGATTGATCACTTGAGGAGCAGGGCTGGAACTGATTTTCATAAGGTGGGCGTTTGTATGGAGTGGCATGGTGGGTAAAAAAGGATGGACTGGAATGTGCCAGAGCGATTGCCAGTGGCTGAGAAAAGTTCAAGCATTCCATCCATTACCTTGTTATTGTTGCCCTTGAGGGACTTCAGTCTTCTTAGCAGGCTTTTGTTATGGGCAAATTAAATAATAAGGCGCCAATGATAAAGTAAGACTTGCACTCGAGTGCAGGCAATAGCTAGTTGAAAAATGCCTGTAACAGTGGAAAAAAATAGCAAAAATAGATTGCCTTCTATAAAGAGTGCTGATGTAACAAAGAATTGAATGTGATAAAACGTGTGATAAGTGAGTGTAACTTTAAGATGTAAAGTAGTTCTCTTATGAAACCCAATGTCGCAAGAAGCAGACAACCAAAAAGTCAATAGAATTATGGTGAGATTTAAATGCTCCTCATGGCTGAGCAAGATGCGATTGACCAGTGGCATAGCAAGGGGGGGGAGGAGGTGGAGAATTTTGGGGGTGCCGGCGGTTCAACCCCTCCCCTCCGCTCTTACATGCATAGAATTCATCGCCAGCACCCCCTCCCCCACTCTTCACCATGGCCGCGGGCAGCAAAGGCAGAGTGCCTAGCTACGCCACTGCGATTGAAAATGTCTCAATGCAATGAATGAAGGGTCTTCAGCCAAAGAAACCGATGGTTGAAGGAGACTGACCAAAAGCTGCTTTCTCTAAGGGTAGAACGCGCTATGTTCACCATGAGTGGAACATGAGCCATTACAAATCTGACCTAATAAGGAGACAAAGTCAAACTAGACAGTTATTTATATTTTTTTTATAATGTAAATGCACATAGCCTGCCACATGCGCAGAGGAGAATTCTGCAGACAACTCTAAGACATTGGATTATTATTTGGGGTGGGTTACTGTCAGTTAAGGAAAAATCACAACCCTTGTTACGGTGACCCCTGAAACTGACTAAATTAACCTGAATTCAATGCCCGGATAGCTATGGCAGAGCAGACAGTCATAATTTAGGGCAATGTGTTTAGGGGCATATTTACGTTCCCTGGCGCATCCCTGCAAATCAGCAGGGATGCGCCAGGGAAGATGCGTCACGCAAGTTTGCCCTTGCGCCACCGCCGATGCGCCGCATTTACAATGCGGCGCGCCGTGGCGCACGGATGGGCAGATGCGTGTCGCATCCCCCGACGGAAAGGCGGTGCATTGCTGGAGTCAAGGCTCGGGGGTGCCCTATGCCTAACATGCTGCGTCAATCCTTACGCCTGCTTCAAGCAGGCGCAGGGTTTTGACGCAGCATGGGCGTAAAGTGACTCAGTGAAATCTTGTAGATTTCACTGCGTCACTTTTACGAGGCGTACCTGCGAGGGAACGCCCACCCTGCACCGGAACGCCCACATGAAACCTGACGCAGGTTTCATGTGGCGCAGGGGTTTACAGCGTGACGCATCTCCCTAGATGCGTCACGTTGTAAATATTGCGCAACGTGGCGCATGTTTTGCGTCGCCGCTGCGTCACATAAGTGACGCAACGGCGGCGCAAAAGTGGCGCAAGGGGCTCGTAAATCTGCCCCCTAGTATTTATGCAGTATCAAAAGAGTAATAAGGCCAAAAAGCAAAACAATGACAACCCCAAACTGAATTAGAAAAATAGAGTCAAATTGAATAAACAAATTGAAACCAAAATAGCAAAAATCCAATAAACTGGAGATTTGAGTTTTTAAAGCTTTAAGTGGAAATAGCACCAAGAAGCACAAAGTGTCAATGATAATCAATGATTGCGGCAGATTAGGACCTAGGCATGATTTCAGGCTGACCACAAAGGTTTACCATGGTCAGAGATTTTACTGTCTCTTAAGTCCCAATTAGCCTTAGAAGTGCACTTCTAAAGCCCACCAGGACCACAGGGGAGGCACTTAGATACCCACAGGGTGTCAGGCAGAGGCCAACATCAGGGTCCAGTTGGCATTGGCCAGCTGGGTACTTCCAGGAAAAGGACTTTCACAGCTTTCTGACACCCAGTAGCCATGCAGGAAGCCAGCCACCCAACCCTTGGGCTCCACTTCTTTGTCCTGGCACAAGAGGGAACAAGCCAGTTTTTCGGGGGTCTTCTTAGGCCACAGACAGCAGTTACAGTCCTCTTCTGATCTCCTGCAGGCGCAGAAAATGTGCTGAAGCGGGTGACTGGAGGTGCCACATATATGCTTGGCAGTGGCTAGTAGGTGGAGTTGACTCCTGGGCATGCCCTAAACAATGGGGTCAAAGTTCCCAGGCCAAATCTTCCCACTTTTTTAGTAGTTCCTGTTTGCCTTACTGCGTAACATGTGTCAGGGCATTTTCAAGCTGGCGAGTCTTAGGCCACTCTAAACTTGACATCAGAGGGCTGGGGGTGTGGGGGGGGGGTGTAATATGATAATTCTAGTCTCCTCCCACATCTAATGCTGAAATACAGTTTGAGGCAGGCACTGTACTCCATAAAACCCAGAGACAGAATTCTAGTAGGTCAAAAGCAACAGACAGGGGGTCCACAAGAATTCTACATTCAGTGTTGTTACTGGTCTGTCTTAGTTCATCCTTGTTTAAAAGTTAACAGTGAAAGAAAGCATAATTAAATATAACTCTTGTGGTTGCTGTTTGTTAGTGGGGTGGATTCAATATGTTTCTAATTTAGGATTTGTGGAGTCCACCGAGTTCTTTATGGATCAATTCTGTTTATTGTTAAAAACCTCAGCAAAACATAAATATACACAGCTGGTCGCCTACAACCCAGGGGGCCGGCAACGTTGATGCATTGTCAAAATATAAGTGAACACAGCTATTTGCCTACAATCTCATGAGCTGGCAGCGTTATAAAAGGCAGTTGAAACAGTTCAGTCATGCAAGCCACCACAAGTCATAGACATACACATTCACAGCTGATCGCCTACCACCAAGAGGGCCAGCAGTGGTAGGTAAAGTAGTTGCATCATATTATATTTGTGGCAGCCCACTCCCATCCGGGTCAGCATTATCTGTAGGCATTAAGAACATAAGAACACGAAAAATCCAATATGTAGAAACAGAAAACCCCCATAAAAATATGAATGGCACAACCACAGATGCATGGATGAAGTGAGGCTTAAGTGAGGCTTAACCCCTATATGTAACTATGTCAATTTTAGTAAAATCAGAAGGTCTTTGCTAATACAGACCTAAAAAAGCTATTCGTTCTGCCATTGGCTTTCAGGCTCATGCCTCTGAGTAAGAAAGAAAGAAAGAAAGAAAGAAAGAAAGAAAGAAAGAAAGAAAAAGATAGAAAAAGAAAGAAAGAAAGAAAAAAAGAAAGAAAGAAAGATTTTTTTTAAAGTGTTACAAGTGCTGCAAATTAAACACGATAAAGGTGGGATTTCTTATTGGGCAAAGTTTATTTAAAAAACCATTGGTGAAATTGCGTCCACAATAAACATGTTCTGAAGAATTGTCTGCTTATGAATTCTCAGGTATAATATTGGAGCTAGTTTGTGTAATGCATGCATCATAAAAAGAGGATTACCTAATACAGAACAGTTTCAAATGGAAGAAATCTGTTATGCTGTGAATTTACAAAAGCATTGGGAGGAGACAGGAACTCATAAAACGTGGAATGTGGCCTGTGCTCACATCTGGTAGAAAGAGTTCTCCTTTCACAGAGGTACACTAAAGTAATTATACCGTAAAATCAAAAACACTAGCATGGAAGGGAACTACTTAGTGTGCTGATGTGCTCATTGTGAATGAGCAAAATGGAGTCACTCAAAGTGAAGTTAACCAGTGGCTGAAGTAGGCTGACTCATTGCCCCAAGATGGATTCTGTAGTGGACGGAAGTAAAATGTGAATGAGGCAACATCAGACCAAGGGATGAAGAAATGTAGTTAAAGTCCCTTTAAGTAAGTATATTAGACATATAATTTTAGTTAAAGCAAAAGATCTTGGCTAATACCAGACCTAAAATATGTCATTGGCAACAAGAACACTGTGGCATACCATGTCACATGGGCGAGTAGAGGTGGCCATTTCCACATGAATGAACTGTGTACAGTTAGCTATAAATGGGAACTCCTTTGATATCCATGGACACAGAAAGATTTGACCTATTGTCTACAGTATGAAACACCACTGAGAAATCAAGGTAGCTCTGTGAAAATAAATCATCCCATCTAGCATGAGCATGGCATTTACAACCTAGATGGTGGCTGTTTTTGAGACACAGCCAGACACACACTAGAAAAATAAATTAAGATGGTTCATTGCCACTTGTTGCTATAGTTTTACTGCCACATGGCCATAAGAGCTCTTGCTCAGAAGACACCGCAGGAATTGAAGTGGAATTGTCCATTTCTGCAATCTGCACTGCAGAATAACAACAGAAATGTAATGGATGAGCGAGAGTTTGAAATCATTCCTCCCCCCAAAAGAGAATACTTGCCAAAAGTCATGCCACACTGGTGAAATTGTTTGAGAACTTTCTAACAGAAAGAAATTATTTATGTAAACAAATTGCTCTCATGATTGAACTGTGCTATAGGATGATTTCTGTCAACTGACATGTTGGGCCAGCAGTGCTGGAACAATTTTCAGAGTGGGGGTGCTGCCATCAATGTTACAACACTGAAGCCATTGAGATTGAGAAAAATCCAAGTGTCACACAAATAATATGTGTTGCAAATGAGCCACACTAACTCAGCAGGATAGTAGTAAGGATGTGGCTACTATTTTGGAGCACATTAAAGCATGGTGTGACAGAACACTGTCAGTTACAGACAGCACAGTTTTTTTATCGGAAAGGCCACTACATTTGCACAGACATGATGAAACTATTTAGACATTTACTGATGAAGCTATATAGCGCACAAACAACAATGTGTGGAATTAGGGTATCAGAGAATAATTATCATTTGCTCATCACTAATTAGAGTATCTTGATTTGTTTTGATCCTATTCAAAATGATTGTTTCCTTCACACTTCAGAATTACAAAAAAGATGCTTCATTTGTGCTTTCTTCACTGCTGATTTATTTTGAAATATTTGTACAGTTAATTTACAGGTATTTAAGTGTTGTTGTTTGTTAGATAAAAACTGACATCCTGCATCCTCTTCATTCATACTCCCTGGGTCCCAGCAGGATTGTCACATGTCCACCTTACAAAATCCTTTCACGTTGCAGTCAGAGAAAAAAAGTAAACACCAAACTAAATGTTAAAAGAATAAGCAAAATTTGTCAGAAGACATAGCCTGACATTCGACCGCTGTCGTTGAACACACAGCAATGTTATGTTATGTTATACAATTTATAGAGCGCATGGCTGCCCCAGCCAAGGGGCGTCCTAGCGCTAAGCTCAGACAGAAGAGAGGCAACAGGGCCAAGGAAACGCCGCAACCAATTATTTAGAAAGCAGATAAGTTTTTATAGCCTTACGGAAAGCAGCATGATTGTGAATAATTCTGATGTTCACCGGAAGGGAGTTCCAGAGTTTGGGAGCCAGAGCTCAAAAGGAACGTCCTCCGGCTCTGGCTCTCTTAACCCGCGGAATAGCCACCAGGTGCTGGTTGACAGAGCGCAGGAGTTGAGTGGGCGTATAAGGTGTGAGAAGGTCTGCAAGGATTTCAGGGGATTGGGCGTTAAGAATATGGTGGGCAATGCACCGTGCTTTAAAAAGAACATGCTTCTCCACTGGAAGCAAGTGAAGTCTATTGATGAACTCCGAGGTGTGACAGGTCCTGGGGAGCCCAAACTGTAGTCGGACTGCTGCATTCTGTATTCTTTGGAGGCGCTGTATCTCTGCTCTGTTAACCCCTAAGTACAGAGCACTGGCATAATCCAACCTAGATAGTATGGTGGCCTGGATGATAGCCTGCCGGGGATTAGCCTCAAAGAAGCCCAACAAAGGTTTGAGACCACGAAGGAGCACGAAACAGACTCCAGCCACAGCCTTGGTTTGATGCTAGAAAGAGAGAGCCAAGTCCAGCCAGACGACAAGATTTGTAACCGTCTGCTTAGGTAAAGGTGGGGAACCGAGGACGGAAGGCCACCATTGCTCATTCCACAAATGAGTGTTTTTCCCCATCAGCAGGATTTCTGATTTGTTGGCGTTAAGTTGGAGGCAATTCGATGTCATCCAATCCGCGACCGCTGTTAAATCCTCTTTGAACTTAGAGGCATCTCGTGCAGGGTTGTCGGATAGGGCGATCACTAGCTGTGTGTCGTCCATGTAGGAGATCACAGTCAGACCCCTATCTTTTGCCACAGCTGCCAAAGGTCGAATGTAGATGTTAAAAAGGGTCGGACTAAGGGCAGAGCCCTGCGGAACCCCTTGGCGCACACTGTGCGTCTGAGAGCAGAAAGGGGGGGCGATCACTTGAAAGGATCTTTCCGAGAGAAACGAAGAGAACCACCTCAAGGCCGGGCCACAGATGCCAATGTCCTCCAGGCACTGCAAAAGACCAGTGACCAGATAAGACAAGATTTAAAGGCATATTTCTTGCTCATTCACCTTCTGACCTCCAGCATGTTTTTTGTGGGGGAGCTGCAGCAACCCACCATACCCCCACTTCCAGCGCCTTTGTGCCATGCTAGAAACATAATGTTGCAATCAAAATTCCCAATCAGCCACTGCCTAGCCATGGCATCATTGGTCACCATGATCATCAACACTCCAGCCCCATCCCACCTCTAACCCTGTCCCCATTAATTCACATTCCCCAACATTCTTAGGTCTGGTTAAGGCATGGAGGTTATTCAGGGTTATCACTTGCTCACTTGGCTTGCCCTTGGCAACCCTGGCCTTATTGTTCATGGATCTAGTGGTAGGAACAGAATATAAACAAGGGCGTGGTAGCTCTGTTTACTCTCTATTGCCCACTCAATATCATACCCTTCAGCAAAAAAGAAATGTTGATGGAAAATATGGTAAAAATTGTTCAACCAAGAAATGCCATTGAGTTCCATGGGGTTAGTAATACAACTTTTACTAGCCTGGGTGAATCCAATTCCACGCCTATGAGCCAGTGTTCTTGTCCTGGAAGACAGTCACAGACTGAAACACTGGCCTGGGCTCACGTCTGTGTTCAGTTTGTAAAAGCAAACACAAACAAAAATGTTTTTCCTCTTTTGAAATATAAGGGTATTAATACGTTTTCTCAGATTTCCTCTGAGCAGAAACATCCTCATTCTTCAAGTGCCTCTTGGGCAGATGTTTCCTGCACCAGCCTAAACAGCTCAGTGATAGAGCTATATATGTAAAATGTCACCTTTATTATCCATCTTAAGGTGCATGCGGTTGACAGCAATGGTAAACAAAGACTCGCACCTCTTTTTGACATGACACTTGACAAAACAATTAGTGACAAGTGAATAACTGAATAAGGTGGTAGTTAAAAACATAAGCTAACCTGACAGCAGTGGATACACCAGGCATTCAATGGACACTTTTTCTAATGTGGTTTCTTAGCATGCCATTGCATTTGACAGGTGTCATTAGAGACTTGCAGATTTAATATAATGTGACTGTTGCAGCTGTGGAGGACTAAGTGGTTTTATCTGAGAATGGTGTGTTGCACTTCACATTCTGTATACTGTAGCGTTTCATTCTAGGCTGAATAATAATGCCAGCATAGCACCAAGGCTGTTTTGTAGTGCAAAGCATGCGTTTTGTTAAGAACTTTCTCATTTTACAATAACAAGTTCTTTCAAAGAAAGAGATTTTACATAGATATGGCTGGAATTATGTTGAAAGGCAAGCAGTGACCAGTAACCTGCACGCCACTTCCCTGTACGTAATTGTCCAAAACAGTCCCATAGTTTTTGGGTGCTAATAACCCTGCTCATCTTGCCGCTCATAGGCGAAGCTAGGGACAGAATAAGGGTTTAATCACATAAAGTGTGCACACTATGTGGCATTTTAAGAAACGGTGGCGGTTTATTAAAAGGTAGCACAGCAACAACTAAAGCTGCTGTGCTGCGTTGCTCTACAGGGCAGGGCCGGACTGGCCGTAGCTGGCACCGGGCGTTTCCCCGGTGGGCCGCCAGGGTGGGGGGCGGTTTTGGGCCCCTGGGTGGCCGTTTTTGTTACCGGGGTCCAGCAAAATAAGCCCCCTGTAACAAAATCGGCCGAAACCGGCCCTAGCAAACAGCTCGGCCACACCCTCCCTGTCCCCCAGGGGGGACGGCCAAGCAGTTTGCCAGGGCCAGTTTCGGTTCCCAGTCCGGCCCTGTTACAGGGTCAGAGCAGCATAGAGCCATATGCACTTAGATGGGGTGCTGCTGCTCTCTTCACTAATGCTGACACACAAACAGGCTGCCTGGCACCATGCAGGCACCTTTGCCTATAATAAAAAGGTATGTGCCTGATGTCTAGCATATGTTTTGTACTGAAAGGGTAGCTTTCCAGTACAAAATACTATGCCTAGAAAAACATTTAAGCTTTCCAAACATGTGAAATGTGTTATACAGTGAGCACACATGCAATGTGTGAAAAGTTAGGAGTAATTAAAAGATATCTCCTATTTAGCTCCTGTCTCAAGGAAGTATTATTTTCTGGTACAAAGCCCTGTGTAACAATTTTAGTAGTTATGGTTTTGCGTCAAAAACCATGTGTGTAGCATGTGAACGACCATGTACCATCCATTAAAAGTCCTCTTAATGCAAATTAGTACAAAGCAGTGCAAAGTGATATCTGTGTTACTTTTAGGACTACTTCCCAGCGTAAAATAAATTTGTACTAGAAAGTACGCCTTTGCACAAGTTGTGTCACTTTGCATGACTTTGGACTGGCACAAAGTCTTGATAAATCTGTCCCATGAATTCTTACCCATTTTTGGGCTAACTGGTGTTTTAAATTGTTAAAGAGAATAAGCAACAACATTATTTTTTCATTTTAGACAGTGGTAAAAGTGTTGCCTGTAATGGGAACTCTCAAGGTATGAGGTGCTATTGGCAGAAACTGAAGAAGCATTTGGTGACCTATCTACAGACTAAGAGTTTCTCTCAGCATACATAGTCTGAATGAATCTAACAAGCATCCATCAGTAACTCTAAGACGCATAGCTTCTTCATCATTAAATTAATTGAGCTTACGATGTTTGATGAGTGATCGAGTCTCTCCACAAATGTATCAATCGTTTCACCAACTTTTTGGTGTATGCATCTTTAGTAATCAACATTTAGTACAGGATTGAACTTGAGATTCAGCGTTTCTTTAATCTGACAGTAGGTAATTTGTTTGTCAGTTCGCAGCATTTTCTTTATGACTTCTTTCACACCATCATCAGCAAGATTTTTGAGATACTTGATAATTTTTTTATCGGTCTCTTCAAGTGCATCAATGAAATCATTAAATGTCTATCCAAGCAGTCCATCCATCACCAATATTTAGCTTTTTGGCGGTATCGAAAGGTGGTGGTGGTTTCAGGAAGGAGGCAGCATGGTAACTAGTTATGAGAGTGGCTGACATTAAGGGTGGAGCTTTTTCTGCTACAGTTAGCTATCCATTTGAGCCTGTGCCATTTGCTCTGTGTCTGAGGCCTTGCGAAAGGCTGGCCCCAGCGTTGCCATGAACAATCAAGGAAACTGCGACCTCCTCCTTCGTCTCCATCAGAGTCCTTCACTTGTTGGACACCTCTGGAGATGTTTTGAGCCTTCACCTGGCAGCTTTGGTGGTGGGCGACTTCAGGTATCAGACAGCTCAGTAAGCACACCCTTGTGCTTCTTCTTGGATCTCCTCGCCCAGTACTGAGGTCGTAAAGCTCCACTTATCGAGTCTTTGTTAAGTGCAATGATAATATTCTATATTCTTACTTCTTCTGTCAGCCAGCGCTTCAATGTATTTTATTAGTATTTCACTGCCCCTTTTTTGCGCTTTTTCCTGTACCAATATGTAACCGCTTTTTGCAGTATTGCTTCATATAATGTACAACTTTATCTTGCGTGGCAGCTCGGTACCCTTATGTATGTCCTGACCAGCAGGTTCTCGACCATCGATGTGTAGATTCTTTGCAACTCTTCCGTTGTCTTCACCGGCTTTACAGTGGCTGGAGTTGTTCTTTGACTCAATATGCATGAAGCATCAATTCCGTACTTCGACAGCAACACATAAGGCATGCACGATCAGTTTGCTTGGACCACAATAAAACTCTCTGGGGGAGCACGGTCGATCTTTGGGTTACTTATCCCCTATCTTGTCACCAGTTGTAGCATACCTCTCAGCCTGGGTACAAGCCAATGACTATGCCACACACTGAGCTTAATATTACACTTCTTTCTTCCTCTGCATGTAACTGCGAACCCAACATTCTAAAACAAGCCTTCATTGCATTCTGCTCTGACACCCAAGTCACAACTCTACAGAGTCCTCTAGGAGCCAAAAGGGTTCTGTCATAAAACTCGCAAGACACTACAGGAACAACCATGTTGGAGAGAGAGGAGTTGATCTTTCAACTAATGTCAAAGTGCTGGCAATTTACATTCATCAACACAGCATTCATTTAAAGAGCCAATTAACATGTCAATAGTTACCTTTTCTACAATTTTTTTCTTAACATATATTGCTGTAATAGTATTAAGTCTTATGCTAGGCACTTTGGAAAATATCTTTAATAATGGGAATAATGCACGGACCAAGTGAGGGGAGTTACATGGTAAAACATTTTACAGAAATTAATACAGCGAGCTACTGTGAGGGAGGTTTTGTCTCTAATGAGGGAAATGGAAAAAAGGACAAAACCCTCACGTAGCCATATTAAGGGAGGCCCTGCGGACCATGGGGACATTGTTGCTGGTGAGACTTACCAGACGTTGGTGGCTGTCTAGGTACTCTGATCGGTAAGTACTGTGTCTCACAGTTTAAGTGAATCAATTTCAAAACTGAAATAGCAGAACCCGTGGGCCATGTCATTAAAACAGCAGGGATGAAAATGTATTACTGTTATGGTTATTGGTGAAGCAATTAAGTGTTTTCTTTCATCTAAAATCTCGTAACTATTCCTTTATTGATTTCACAGTTTGTCTATCTCTGTAAATGAAATACAGACTATGGCCAGAGCTGTTGGCAGTGTGCCTTAGTAAGTAGTTGAGACTGCAAGCTCGTTAAAACTGTATTTTGTGCAGGCACAGAGGGGGAATAATGTACCTCAATAACTGTCATACTGTTTGCGCTTCCACTCAAATTTGAATCAAGCACAATCTTTTTAACCACGTTCGCTCTAATGACCTAGATCAAGGTCATTTTTTTTCAAGAATTTGGGAACTTTTGTTTAGCAGTTGCTTCTATGCTAAGACAGCATGCTAACAGCCCATTCCCTTTTCTTTATTTTGTTTGCAGACGTTAACGGGCCGTGAAGCTGATGAGAGGATTGCTCCTCACTGCATGAAGACATGCATGTGTTCTCTCCAAGTGCGGTGTGTAGAATCCCCCATTGATTCAACAGCCCAAGATCTGAAAGTGTGTCCTTCATAATCAGTCTGTGTTTGCGATGCGTTAGCATTGGAGGATTGATTTGTCTAATATGGGCTCAAGCTGAAGGTTAGCATCATGAATGAATGAAATTCATACTTGTAAAGCGCACTGCTACCCCAGCTGGGGTTTCCTGGCGCTGTACGCATACCGCTGTGGAACCCTTCCTGGCTTTTCCCTGTGAAATGTCCACTCCTGGGAACCCCCAAGGTGAAGCCAGGCATCCCAGCGCTGGTGGGGCCGTTGTGGAGATTAAGCAAGCTATTGCCCAGAGTTGCAGAGTGGGACCCATGATTAGAATAGGCACCGAGGCGAGAATTATCAGGTCCGAGGAAATTGAGCCCAAGACCCGCCGAGGCGGGAATTGAACCCTGGTCCCGGGCCAGATCTCTGCATCAGGGTCTGCCGCTCTAACCATTGAGCCACACTTCTCCACAATGACAGAAGTGACAACTTAGGTGCTGTATGTGAGATGAAGCATACTTAAAATTCCGTAGCATAGGCAGAGCCTGCTATTAGTTTATTATCTCCCTTTCCCTCCATATGTTAAGACTTATGAAGTTTAGAGATGTGTTAAGTAAAATGGCTACTCTCTTTCCTCTGTAACTGGTATACAATTTATGGCCAGTCACTCGCTCCTAAGTTTGCCAGCTACTTCTGCCAACATGTGGATTCCACATAAAGGAGCCAAATTGAATTTCAATTACTTGCGGAGGTTCACGCATTTGATGTAGTGCTTGCAACTAAAATGAAAGGATGTGATTTTAACCTGTGACATTTGGCATCAAGGGCTACTGTGCATATTCATTACTTGCTTTATAGAATTATTGTGAACAAATGCTATTGTTTATTCGCTCAGCTCATCAGTGAGGGAAACTGAGCAGGAAATAGAATACAAATACTATGAATCCCAGTCCGCTACTCATGCAGAGGTGCCGTTTGAAAAGTTTCCATACTGTCCTTTTAAAGCACACTATAAATATCCCATTAGAGCACACACTGCATGTCTCAGGGCATTAGGCCATGTGATATTGTAATAAAAGAAGCCTCGCTATACAGTAGAAGCATTGAAAAGCCAACCAAGAGAATTTCAATGTTCATACATGCCTCTCACTTTCAACACAGGATACTGTAGTGTGGACATTGGCATGGTGAGTCAGGAAACCTGGTGTACAATGCATTCCTCAGTCTTGTGTTCCTTGTGTGCCAAGTCCCTGTGACAGGAGTTAATGAGGGTCATTGAGAGATCTCAGTCTTCTCTTGGGCGCAGGGTTGTTCTGCCTCTTCTCTTCGTTGAAAGACATTTGATATCTGAACTTTATATGATAGTTATACTAGACAAGAGATATCTTTCACTTTTCAAGTGACACCTAAATTGTAGATTTCATGCCTGTAAAATAATAGAACATAGCGGTTCTGTAATTGATGTTGTTACAGCGGAAATATTGACTTAAAGAATATTGGACGTGGCCTCTCTGCGTGATCACCCCCAACCCTTCTGCCTTCAGCCCTCCTGTTCTGCTGAATTCATTTTTGTTAGCTTTTAGGACTCTGTGCACTTTGCCACTGCTAACCAGTGCTAAAGTACTTGTGCTGTCTCCTATAAACATGGTAACATTGGCTTACACCCAATTGCACATTTAATTTACTTCTAAGTCCCAAGTAAAGTGGTACTACATGTACCCAGGGCCTGTAAATTAAAGGCTACTAGTGAGTCTGCAGCACTTATTTTGCCACCAACTTCAGTAGCCCTTTTAAAACATATCTCAGGCCTGTCATTGCAGGCTGTGTGTGCAGGTTTAAACTGCCATTCAGGCCTGGCAAATCAAACTTTTTGCCAGACCTCAACCTTCCTTTTTATTAGGTCTCGCCTAGGCAGCGCGCATGCGCTGTCTCTCCGAGACATCTAGTAATCTATAAGCGTGGTGAAACTCCGCCTATTGCTGGGTAATTTCTCGCCGCTTGCCATTAGTTAACTTTTGCATTTTTTTTGTTAGCAGGCTTATTATTGGCTCTTCATCCGATACATAACTTCCGTTCATTCCGGAAGCAGCACCGCCTAACTTCAGTCTCGTTACGCGTACACAGCGTAATTGTTTTTTTTAAAAATAGTGCGCATTAACATCCGCGCGCAACCTTACATAGCATGCGCCAAAAGTATCCCGGCCGCCGAACGCACGTTTGTGGTAAATTACCTCATCTATAGAGTTAAACCTCCACTCTGGAATCTCTTGCAAGGTTGCCTGCATTGGGCCTGCTGCCCGAGATGGTTATGCTTCGATGGCTTACAGGTATGTGAAATTTAGACCTCGACGGCTAATCTGTTCGTAAATCAGCACTGTGCCACAGCGCCCAGGTCGCCTTTCCCTTTCCAGCAGCGCTTGAAGCGGCCGTGGCGATTTCAAAAAACAGATTAACACATGTCACTGTTGTACAGCCCCCTCTCCAAATGGGGCTGTCCCCGACGCTTCCTACCACCGTCATGTTTCTTGTAGCCGGTAACCCTCCTTCTGTGTGTTCGCTGTTGGCTGCTCCCGAACGTGCACCGCAGCGTCTGCAAACTCCTGTGTGCGGCATGAAGCACCCCTCCTCCTCGCCTCCCGTCTCACTCCATGTTTTACCTCGGCCTTCCGTCTCTCTCCACATTTTACCTCTGCCCCCTCCTCCTCGCCTCCCGTCTCTCTCCACATTTTAACTCTGCCCCCTCCCTCCACATTCTACTTCTGTCTCTCCTCTTTTTTTTTCATTGTTTTCCTATCCTAGTTCCACTGCCTTCATCTCTTCTTCTTCTAGTCTTATCCCCTCCCTCCTTTTTCCTCCCAATTCGTCCTATTCCGCCCCTAATTACTTCTGCCCTCCCTTGCCCTCCCCACCCTTGCTCCGTGCTTCCTGCCATCCACCTTCTCTCCTGCGCCCCACACTCTTGCTCCACCTGCCTCTATGCCCTAATCACTCTTGCTCCTTCCTTCATTTCCTCCGGGCCTCTCTCGCTGTCTCCGACCCTCTCTCTCGGTTTCTCCAACTCTCTCTCGCTTGCTCCGGGCCTTTCTCACTGTCTCCGACCCTGTCTCGCTTGCACCGGGCCTCTCTCGGTTTCTCCGACTCTCTCTCCATTTCTCCGAACCTCTCTCGCTTACTCCAGAACTCTCTTGCTCCGGTCCTCTCTCACTTACTCCGACCCTCTATCGCTTGCTCTTTCTTGCTCCAGCGCTCTCTCACTCGCCAGGCGCTAGCTGCACTCCCCTGCAAGCTTCTCATCTCTTGCGTGCTTCTTCCAGTTTATTGGAAGAGTTTTGTCACTAGTTACTCTTACCATGTAAAGCATCTCTATAACTCTCAGCGCCCATGTGCTCTCCAAATAAATACATATTTAGACCCTCAGTTTCTCTTTATGCCACACAAAATATTGTTATTTTGGCTGGACGAGTAACTCTACGGGTCTGATGTAAAGTAACTCCTATGTCTCTGTACCTCCCCTGTTCTCTTTCTACCCTATTCTAGTTCCTGTGTACTTACATTCCCTCTCCCCCTACTTCCTAATTGCACCTTCCTAATACAAACTCCTCTCCATTCCATCACTTCCCCTTTGCCCCCCTGTTCCTCGTCTCCCCATTCTCACTCCATGTTTTACCTCTGCCCCCTCCTCCTCGTCTCCCCATTCTCACTCCACGTTTTACCTCTGCCTCCCTCCTCCTTCACCCTCCCAGTTCGTCCTATTCCTCCCCTATTCTCCTATTCCTCCCCTATTTCCTCTGACCCTCTCTCGCTGTCTCCGACCCTCTCTCGGTTTCTCTGACCCTGTCTCGGTTGCTCCGACTCTCTCTCGCTGGCTCCGGCCCTCTCTCGCTGGCTCCGGCTCTTTCTTGCTCCAGCGCTCTCTCACTCGCCAGGCGCTAGCTGCACTCCCCTGCAAGCTTCTCATCTCTTGCGTGCTTCTTCCACTTTATTGTAAGAGTTTTGTCACTGTTACTCTTACCATGTAAAGCACATAATTCTCAGCGCCCACGTGCTCTCTAAGTAAATACATATTCAGACCCTCAGTTTCTCTTCATGCCACATGAAACAAGCATTTGCAATGCAATAGGTCTCGCATGTACGCGAGTTTGACCTATTGTCATTGAAAATAACAATGCCTTTTATTTATGTTTGGGTTTTTAAAACATAAATAAAAGGCTTTGTCATTTACAATGCCAATAGCTTAAACTCGCGTGGTAAAAAAAATGCAATAATTTGCGAGAGTTTAAGCTATTGGCATTGTAAATGACAATGCCTTTTATTTATGCTTTAAAACAAACATTTAAATAAAACGCATTGTCATTTACAATGCCAATAGCTGAAACTCTCGCAAATGCGAGACCTATTGCATTGCAGATGCTTGTTACATGTGTCACCCCTATGGTAGACCTAAACAGCCCATAGGGCAGGGTACGATGTGTGGAAAAAGTTGGATTTTAACTTTTATGTGTCCTGGCAGTGAAAAACAATCACATTTGCTTTTCGCTATTGCAAGGCCTACCTCTCATATAGGACATTATTTGGTTACCTTTTTACATTTAATAAGTGATAACATTTATGTGGGAGCAGGTAGGCATCTCAGGTTTGGTGTCTGGGGAATTGTAATTTAAACCCCTATTTAATGGAAAAGTTGGATTTTAAGTCACAATTCGGAAAATGCCACCTTTAGAAAATTAGAACAACAAGGTGATGGATGGAATGCATGAATTAAACTCAGCCACTGGCAATCGTTCTGGGCTGCATCCCAATTAATTTTTGCCCACCAGGCCACCTCAGTTTGGACCCAGCAATATGTAAATCAATCTTGACTCTGTTCCCCAAGGAAACAGTCCAGTCCTAACTACCAGGCCAGGTCTTCCCTGAACTAGGACACAAGCAACTCAGCACCATTTTCACTCTCATTATGGCTCTTTAGCCAGGTATAGCTTGGTTCTAGTGGCACAGTGAACTTGGGATCCACATCTGGTTCGCTTGTGTTCTGATTCATACAGAACCTGACTTGACAGCTTCAGCTTCACTGTTCCCATTGGGGCAGGGTAAAGACTGATTTGCATATAGTTGGGCCCAAACGGAGGTGGCATGGTATGCAAAATAACAATGGATTGGGATGCAGCCCAAATAATTACCACTGGCTGAGGTTCATTCAAGCATTCCGTTCATCACTTTTTTGTATACTTTACTTTTAGAATGTTTACATTTTCTTGTCCTAACCATGAGGGGCCTGCAGCCTGTTCCCTGGGTCACATGACTAGGTATAGTTGGCAGTTGACCTTTGTTAATTCCTCTCAGACAGTATCAAAATAGAGGGCCTGGGTGTTGGCAGGATAGGCTATCCTGACATGATTAGTGGGGGCGGAGCTGTCACCTGTCACGCTTGCACTTCAAAGACACTGCCTCGACTCACACACAAAGAAATTCACACTAGCCTACTGTGATTGCAGATAGTCTGGGACCAGGGCATGGAGGCAGGAAATTTCAGACACTTGTGAAGGGAAGGACTCCAGAAGCTTCTCGCACTCTAAAAAGGGCATCAGGTAGAAAAATGGGTCCCTTATACCCCCTCTTCATATCACTGCTGGACCTGTGGAAGACTGCTGCCCTGCTGGAAGAAGAACTGCCCTGCTGCAAGAAGGACTGCCCTGCTGCCCAAGGAAAAAATACTAGACCTGCTCTGTGAACCCAGAACCACAAGAGTGACTCAAAGGGCTAGCTAATTGGCCTTCTGTTTTGAACTTTAGGGACATACCAAACTCCAGAGGCATGTCCTACATCTGCTTAGCCGCCCAGACTCAACTGGACCTGGCTGTGCTCTGCTGCAGGCCTCTGCTGGAGTGTGTTCTGATCCCGAAGAGATGCCCCCCAGGTCCTGGGCCCTGGGCTGGCATCAGAGTGTACTCCTCCTAGCCCAACTGTGGGTTCACTCAGAACCATCACAGAGCGACACAACTTGATGTAGGACCCCGCATTGCAACAGCTCTTCGGAATAGTTGCAGAGCGATGCGACTCGATGCACAACCTCGCATCGCAGCCATCGCAGCTCCTCATCAAAACGGACGCATCTCGACACAATGCTCTGCATCAAGGACAGAACGTACAATCTTCAGTGGGACTAACCTGGTCCCTTTTAATGGTCCACACTCTAACTCCTTTGTGGTTGGCCTGAACTTGTGACTTTGTTCCATTACGGCATGGCTAGATAACCACAGTTGGTGTTTTGTGCATTTAGGTGCTATACTTACCTTAAAACTTTGAAATTGCATACCTCTGGTTCTGCTGATTGGATTTTTGTCATTTTGGTATCAAATAATTTATTTAAATTGTACTTCATTTTTCATAATTAGTGTGGTTCATAAATACTTTACACACTGCCTCTAAGTTAAGCATGACTGCTTTTTTGTCGAGCTACCAGAGGATTAAGCACAGGTAAATTTAGTGACTATTTGTGGTTCATGCTGGCAAGGATTGTAACTGTTGCTTAAGAAGGGCTCTCACCCTCCTCAACCAACAACCCAACTTCTCACCAAAATTTATTGAGGTTATAATATGTGCTTGCATATACAGTCAGGGTGAGTTGATAATAGCAAACCTACACTTACCTTAATGATATTTCAGGAATTGCTAGTATTTTTTATAATATCTGCAAGCTGATAATTCAGATGTCGATATTGTGAAATACAACCCTGTCATCCTTGGTAGAAATTAATATACATGGAGTTTCCAGCATGGCCAAATATAATCCCACATGTTGCATTTACTGTGTCAGTATCAGAATGTTTCCTTTATTTCTTTCTTTTCTTAACAAAGTATGTTGAGATAACTATCTTCAAACCATTTAACTATATTGGTGTAATCGTCTTGTCTATTTTCAGAGTCAGTGTTGCATGCTGGGGTCACTAAAATGCATAACCACAGATATATGGCCCATTTGCTTATTTTGAATTCTTTGGTTGACTCGATCTTAGCTGGTGTATTAAATATCATGGGGAGGTTGGAAGTACAGTTTGAGAAATTTCATAATATATTGTTCAGTGAAAGCCAACAAGTCTTTTCCTTCAGTCGTCTCTGGTATTCCAAAAAGTGAATGTTTTCAAAGATGCCCCGAAACCGGTCCTAGGATGCTTGTTTCCAGTCCAGGGAGGACCTGGCCTGGCAGTTTGGGCTGGACTGTGACCATGTGGAACAGGATCAAGACTGATTTGCATATGGCTGGGTTTAAACTGGAATGGCAAAGGGGTGAAAAAACGATGGATTTAGGGCCAGATCTCTGTACTGGGGTGAATGTTTGACATTAATCAGCATTCTGTCCATCAATTGTCCTTTTTCTTTTAGAAAGTGGACATTTCTCTGTCTTACTGCTCTGTGTGCCTTGCAGCCTGTATCTAGTACACGTCTGGGATGGGTGAGAGCTACACTTCGTGCATTCCCTCTAGACAGCTACAAACACAGGAAGGGTGGGTGTGTCAGAGAACTCATCTGCATTCATCTACATTCAGCTAGCTCTTCCAGTGCAGGAAAAGGGACGGGGACCTGACACACCTGAATAGACGGTGTCCCACACAAAGGGCTGATTTACCCCTACTGGTATCCTGGCTGACAGGGCTGAGATGAAATGGGACCTGTGCACTTCAAGGGCTTGCTTTTAACTCACCCCCACTTCAAAGGCACAACTGGGTATAAGCACTGGGGGTCTGACCCCACCAAGGCAGTGCATTACTGGACCTGTGAAGAACTCTGCCAGGAGTAAAGATTGCTGTGCTACAAGGATTGCCACTCTGCTTGACTGACTGTTCTGAAGGAACTGCTTCTCTGCTTTGCTGAGTTGCATTGCTACCTGCTGATCTCTGCCCTGCTGAGGACAAGGACTGGACCCATTTCACTCGAACCCAGATTGACTCCAAAGACTTGCTTGCTTGCCCCTTGTTTCTGAAGTCTCAGGCCATAAAAAACATCCTTCAACTTTGAAACAGCACCTGGACTCTGCCATCTGTGATTCCTCCCCTGCCAAGTGGTGCCAATCCAGTCCAGTGCCCATAGGTCCTTTCTTCCCAGGCCTGGCTCCAGACTAATATAATGGGGTAGTCAGCGCTTTGTGCACGAAACAGTACACTGCCTGTTCAGATGTAAGTGTTAGCTCCCCCTCTGTTCCTGCTCAGGAAGAGTATCAGAATACAGATGAGTTCTCTCTCACAGCTACCCTTCCTGTGTTTGCGGCTGTCTATAGGGAATGCACAAAGTGTAGCTGTAACCCACCTCAGACATGTACTGAAGATAAGCTGCAGGCACACAGAGCGGTAAGTGCAGAGAAATGCCCACTTTCTAAAAGTGGCATTTCTAAAATAGTAATGTTAAATCCAACTTTACCATTAAAGAGGATTTTTCATTACCATTCCAAAGATGTGAAATCAGGAATTACAGCTGAAAAGTGTATTAAGGAATTCCCAATATTAACCTATAAGAGTAGCAGGCCTCACAGTAGTAAAAAACGATGTGGGTGTTTGTCACTACCAGGACATGCAGAACTTAAAATTAAATGTCCTACCTTTGTGTACTAAAAGGGGAGTTTATGGTTTTTCTAAGGGTAAACTGCACACACAGGCCCTGCAATGGCAGGCCTGAGGCAGATTTGAAAGGCTACTTGGGTGGGTGGCACAATCAGTGCTGCAGGCCCATTAATAGCATTTAAGTTACAGGCCCAGGGTGTAAAGTATACCACGTTACAAGTAAACTAAATATGCTAATTGTATATACACACCAATGTTACTTGTTTAGGGGTGAAACACATGCGCTTTAGCTCTGGTCAGCAGGGGTAAAGTGCTCAGAGTCCTAAGACCAACAAAAAGAATCAGCAAAAACAGGAGGTAAGTGGGCAAAAAGTGTGGGGAATACCATCCTAAGGATGATATGTCTAACAGACACCCTCAAGTGGATCACATCCTTCCTCACCAGAAGAACGCAGAGAATTTGCCTTCCTCCCTTCACCTTGGAACCCAAAAACACCATCTGCTGTGTCCCTCAAGTTTCGTTCCTCATGCGTACACTGTTCAAGACCTACATGACTCCCTTGGCCAACGTCGTCAAATTGAATGGACTAAACATCATATCCTACACCAAGGATACCCAGCTCATCTTCTTGCTATCTGAAGACCCCTTGACATGCTGACCAACTTCCGCAGGTGCATGACAAGCATCACCGACTGGATGAGAGACAACTGCCTAAAACCCAACACAGACATGACAGAAGTACTGATCTTCAGAAAAAATGATGGCCTGGTGGCCTCCCGAACTAGGACCGTTGGAAATGGCCCTTTTGCAGGGTTATCCCCAAACTTTTTGCTTCCTCCTCCTAATTTTTCCTGACCTGTTGTTGTTGGTTTTAGGACTCTGGGCACTTTACCACTGCTATTCAGTGCTAAAGTGCATATGCTCTCTGTGTAAATTGTGTTATGTATTGGTGTTTCCATGATTAGAATATTTGATTTACTAGTCAATCCCTAGTACTGTGCACTGTGTGTGCAGAGGGCATGTAATTCAAATGCTTCTAGTAGGCCTGCAGCACTGATTGTGCCACCCACATAAGCAGCCTGTAAATATAACTCAGATCTGCCACTGCAGTATCTATGTGCAGTCTAGTACTGCCATGTCGACTTGGCAAGTGCACCCACTTTCCAGGCCCTAACCTTCACTTTTCTTACATGTGAGTCACCCCTAAGGTAGGCCCAAGGTACCCCTGTGGGCAGGGTGCAGTGTATGTGAGAGGTAGGACACTGCCTGATGTGTGTGGCATGTCCTGATAGTGAAATACTGCCAATTTCGTGTTTCACTATTGAAAGGCTATCTGGCCCATAGGAAAGCATGGGAGTTAATTTATAACATCTTATAAATATAACTTCCCATTAGAACCAGATAGGAAAATAAAGTTTAGTATGCCTGAACTCAGAATCTAAAGATGTATCTTTTAGTAAAGGTGATTTTTACATTCTGTGTTTGAAAATACCACTTTTAGAAAGTAGGTATTTTCTTGCTTAGCCATCATGTGTGCCTCTGCTAGGATGTGTATTGACTGTCTGGCTTTGGAGTGACAGGGGCTGGGGAGGTGCAGTGGCTCCAGAGAGTCTGATGAGTCAGGGCTGGGCTGAATAGACCTGGGCTGCATTCAGAGTAGTGGGAGGAGTTTTCACTAGCACCTGAATAGGCCCAGTCTGCATTTAGAGTAGGGGGAGGAGATTCTTTTCACACCTAAATGGGCCTGGTCTGCCAGAGACAATGCTGTCTCCACCTCCTGCTGGGCAGCTACACTGAGAGAACAGAACTGGTTCTGGCTGGGCACAGGGCTTCTCTGCCTGAGAGAACAAAGGAATTTTGGGTATAAGTACTGGGGCCCAGACCCCAGAACTTTAGAACTCTTTTGGAACCAAGGAGACTGCCAAGAACAAGAGCTGGAGAAGCTGTGACGAGGGACTACCACTTTGCTGTGTGCTTTGCTGTGTTGGCCTGCTGTGGCTGCTTCTGTCTTGGGTAGTGAAAGGACTCGACTGAACTTTCTGCAACTTCTTTATTTAGTTTCTCCAAGGGCTTGAGGTAGAGCTTGCCCCCTGTTCAAGAAGTCTCTGTAACAGCAAAGACTTCAAGTTCTTCTGCCATCAACACTGGGGACTGTGTGTTTTGTGCTGCAACAGAAGAAAAAGCAACCAGATGCCGTCAACAACGCCGCTGCTGACTGCGTGTCCTGAAGGCACCGCAGAGGGCACCATCGCACTTTGCACCGCAACCCTGGTCTCACCGACAACGCCACCTGATGCAGCCACCGAGTCGCTGCTTGCACCGTGACCTGTGGGCACCGCACTCCGCACCGCCTCGCTTCACGCCGGTATTCTCGACAACGCCGTTCCAAGCCGACATCGACGCTGCTGCTTGTACCATGGTTCAAGGGCACCGCTCGTAAGTTACACAACGCACCATCCTCATCCAGCACAGCAGCCTTGGCCCACCGACGCCGGCACCATCGACTCCAGTTCGTCAGCCGACAACAGCGCTTCAGCAACGACGACGACGCTGCTTGCACCGTGACCTGCCAGCACCGCGACGAGCACCACATCACTTCGCACCACAGCCCTGGTTTCACCGGCGCCGCTGGCCGACCGTCACCAAGCGGCTGCCTGCACTGTGACCGGAGGGCACCGCACGCCATACCACTGCACTTTGCACCGCAGCCCTGACGCCTGCCGGCGCTCCCGTCTTTAACGGCGAGGAGTTCGATCTGCAACGCGTGTGACTTCAAGGGCCTGACGGCTCCTGCACTGACCTCCGGAACTGACGCCTGTGGACGCCGGCCCTTCGGGCTCATTGAGAGGTCGCCGACGCCCTACATTTCTAAAGGTACTGTTTTGCGGGTCTTCCCGACACCGTAGCTGGCCCGCGACGCCACTGTCAGCCAGAACTGTTTGGATTTGTTGTTCACGACGGCGTGATAGCCCCAGATGGAACTATCGACTTCAATCAACTGTATTTCAAGTCTATTTTAATTACTGAAGATTTCTGGGAACTGTATGGTGGATTTTTTTAAATCATTTTTGGTCTTGTTTTGGATATATAAAAATATTGGATATTTTTCTAAACTGGTGTGGTGTCCTTTTGTAGTGTCTTCACTGTATTACGGTTGGTTATGTGCAAATACTTTACACACTGCCTCTAAGATAAGCCTGACTGCTCATGCCAAGCTACCAAGGGGGTGAGCAGGGGTTATTTTTGGAGTGTAACTCCCTCATCCTGACTAGGAAGAAGGGTCCCTACTTGGAGAAAGGTGCAAACCCTTACCAACTAGAGATCCCCATTTCTAACAAGGACCCGCACTCACTCCGAACAACCATGTCCGCAAACTGAACATCATCCTGGACAGTAAGCTCACCATGAAGAGACAGATCAATGCAGTTTTGTTTGCCTGCTTCCTTACCTTTTGCAGACTATGCAAGATCTTCAACTGGCTCCCCAAAACACCAGCTGGACCATCACACAAGCCCTTGTCACCAGCCTACTGGACTACTGCAGTGCACTCTATGTAGGAATCGCGTCACACCTCCTCAAGAGGCTGCAAACTATTCAGAACTCGAATCACACCCCTCTTCAAGAAGCTCCACTGGATCCCAATTCAAAAGAGATGCCAGTACAAGATGTTTATCCACACCATCAAAGCCCTCCACAACCAGGAGCCTGTTCACATCAACCACCGACTGAACTTCCACCTTCCCTCCAGACACTGGCTCTCCAACTCCCTCTCCCACGACCATACCCACACATTTCCGAAGCAACAATGGAGGATGCTCCTTCTCCTACCTGGCTGCAAAGTCTTAGAACAACCTCCCACTTCACCTACAGACCTCAGCTTCTCTGCTGGATTTCAGAAATGGACTCAAGACCTGGCTGTTCAACTGAGCCGCCCCATAGCAGCACTCTCAGCACCTGGATACCCTCACTGGTGATTAGCACGTATACAAATCCAGATTGATTGATTGAAATCCCATCTAGTGCATGTGACACATTTTGCACACCTATTTGTCCGTGACAGGTAGCGGAACAAGCACATGAATACACAGAGAACATGATGTGCATTCAGTGAACAACATCTGCAGCCTTTAAACCACCCCATGGCAAAGTGGAACACATTCCCTGATGGCCAGGAGCGACTGTTGCATTGCAAAACATCCACTGTTTCACATGCTTGTTGAGCCAGCAGAAGAAGCAGATGTTTGCTGCAATCTAGATTTCAAAACTTTCACAACCTCAGCATTCATGATTTTTTAAGCTGCTGAAGCAGCATGTGGGTAAATGCTTAAGAGAGGCAAACCTCCAGCGTGAATAATCATATAAACTGAACATTTACTTGTATAAATAAACTAAGGCAGATGTGCAAACCCAACTAACTTAGTTTTGTTTTTTAACTATGAAATTGTCTACCGAGGTCCTCATTTACAATATTTTGCCATAGGGCAGCACCGCAAGCCTTCCTGCTGCCCTGCCGTCCTGCAAAAGAAAAGGGCAGGAATGCGCAGTAACTACCAGATACGGCACCTTTCCCTGCTCTTTGTGCTCAATTGGCTGCTGTGCGCCAACGCAACTACCTTTGCACCATGGTGCAAGGGTGTCTGCGTTGTGGGAATGAATATTTTTGTGCAAAAAGGGGCACCTTCCTTTATAAAAACAATAAGTGGAGGCAATTTCCTCCTTTCTATGTGTGCTGCTGAGAGCAGCACACATAGAAAGAGGAAAAACGAGGAGGAATAAAGTTATTTCTCCTCATTGCACTTCCCTTTTGACGCATTCCCAGGTTTACAGAACATTGTAAATCTCAAAATGTGTCAAATGCAATGGGTGTTACATGGGAACACTTACCACAACGCCTATGGCATGCTTCTCCATCACAGTGTGAGACAACGCAGTGACTTGTGCTGTGTTGCCTCAGACCATATCTACATGGCCACGAAAAGCCATGCAGGGAGGCTTTAAGTGGCCTTGTAGATATGGCACTGCAATGTGCACAACCGGAGCATCATTAAAAGTGACATTCCAGCAGTGCAGGGGCCTTGTAAATGAGGCACTTAATTTTTAGGGCATACTCCACTTCCTTTCCATCACCATTTTACCAGCTAGTCATTTTAACATTGCCAGTCCATTTTTTTGTTTACTCTTTCTCTTCCATCTGTCTTCTAACATTTTTCTTTCAAATCTGCTGCAATTATCCCTAGTTTAAAAACACATTCCATAGATTTTTCAATTCACCTCTTGCTGTATTCTATTTCTCTGGTACCATATTTATCTAAAAATTATGAAAGTGTAGTTCATAATGGGCTAGCGCTACACTGTACCATCAACAACTCCATCAACATCGCCACCTTCTCCGACAACTGGAAACTCCCTGCTGAAGAAGCCATCCACCTCTAGTTTTTCAGACCCATCTCCCAGCTCCCCTTCCCAGCCAAGGACATCTAGAAGGCAATCAACGTCCAAATCTCAGAGTTGATTGAAGGGAACCACGTCCTGTATATTTCCCAATCAAGATTCTAAAGCAACCATAGCACAGAGACCACGCCCCTCGCCGCAATCGATGACATCCACTCCCTCCTTGACCAAGGCGAAACTGCAGCCCTCATCCTACTGGACCTCTCAGTTGCCTTCGATACTGTCTCCCACCGCGCCCTAATAAAAAGACTCCACAACACTAGCAGCTGCGACAAGGCCCTAGACTGGATCCACTCCCTCCTTACCAGTCGAACACAGCAAGTCAGACTACCTCTGTTCCTCCCAGAGCCTACAGAGATCAGCTGCGGAATGCCCTAGGGCTCTTCCCTGAGCCCCACCCTCTTCAACATCCACATGGCCCCTGTCGCTGCCATCGTCAGGAACCACAGACTCAACATCTTGTCCTACGCCGACTACACCCACCTGATCCTTTCCCTTACCAACGAACCCACAGCCGCCAGAATCAACTGCCACAGTGGGATGAAGGCCGTTCCCACCTGGACGAAAGATAGCTGCCTCAAGCTCAATTTGGACAAGGCCGAAGTTCTCATTCTGGGACCCACCCCCTTAGCCTAGGATGACTCCTAGTGGCCCTCAACATTGTGAACTCCCCCCACGGACGACACACGTAACCTCGGCATCATACTGGACTCCTCGCTCACAATGAACCACCAGATCAATGCTGTATCCTCATCTTGCTTCCGTACACTCCACCTGATTCGAAAGAGATTCCGATGGATCCCCACAGATTCCAGTAAGACGATCACCCATGCACTCATCACCAGCAGACTCAACTACGGCAACGCACTCTATGCCGGCGTCACCCAAAAACTCATCAGGAAACCACAGATCGTTCAAAACGCCACAGCCAGACTGGCCCTAAACATCCCCCACCGCAGCCACATCACCAAACACCTTCAAGAACTCCACTGTCTTCTAGTCAACAAAAGAATCACTTTCAAGCTCCTCACACATGCCTACAAAACTCTCCATGATGCATATCTGAACCACCGCCTCTCATTCCATGTACCCACAAGACACCTTTGCTCTGCCCAACTGGCCCTGGCCACCATCCCATGGATCCACAAGACCAAAACCGGAGGAAGATCCTTCTCCCACCTCGCTGCCAAGACCTGGAACACCCTGCCTCTCCACCGCTGATTCAATTCAGGAAGGATCTCAAGACCTGGCTCTTCGACTGAACTCCTGCGCCCAGACGGATCAGGAGCCCCTGTGCCTTGATGCACTCACGGGTGAGTAGTCACACTATATAAACCCCTGATTGATTGATTGATATCTTACCTGCAATCTGTCAATTTGATGCTGCCAATCACCCTACACTTGTTTCTTATTTTCATTTCTTCAGTATCTCGGGTTCAGCTCATTTTCATGATAGGTTTCTGGTCATTCTTTGACAGTCTCTAGTAACCAATGATGTGCCCCAGGGTTTGATATTCATGCCTCTACACTTTACTTTAGATATCATCTGCCTAACATCCATCCTCTATTTTGGTTTTGAAAGGCTGTGTTTACAGCTTTTCTGAAGTTGCCCTCATAGGCTACTTTGGGCTCCCCAAATTCTCTCCAAAGCACTCTCCATATTCCCTTTAGTTAAGCACCTCCCAGAAGGATTAAATGCTGGTGCTCAGGATCGAGTAATGCCTTATGCCCTTCAATTACAGTTTATTCATTTGGGCACAGAGCTTCCATTTAATTTGATCAGGTGACAAATTTTAAACAAATTGCTATGTAAAAACTGATTATATATGGCAAAACAATAATTGCATGGTTTCTTCTCTATGGCTTTACCTACCCAGCCGGACATGGGACACTGTTCTCCTCATCTCCCCGTTGTGTTTCTTTTTCCTCCCCCGCCTCCTCCCTCCGTGATTCATTGTCTGCCTCCACTTTTCCAGCCTGACCTTTCTGTGTCCCCTGAAGTACCTTCCCCCTTGCTGGTTTCTTCCATGTTATGCTATGCTTTAGTAACTCATGTAACTATGTTACACTGTTTCCCTTTCTATGTTATGCGACGCTCCAGAAACTGATGTAACTATGTAACAATGTTCTGTAACAATGTCCTACCTCATGTAAAGCGCTCTGATACCTCCGGGTCTAGCCAGCGCTATATAAAACTTTTCAAATAAATATCTGCAACACTTCAAGGAAAAACATCCAAATGAATAGAGAAGTGAGAGTAAACAAATATTGCAGCTATTCAACGATTCCAATCTGGTGTTTTTTTATGATAGACAGTAGAATATGTGTGTAGGAAATCCACCTTTTCTGCATGGTTGATGTTTTGCCTTTTTCTGGACACTATTTTTGCAGTCCTTAGAACTCTTTGTACTTTACCCCTGCTAACCAGGATTAAAGTGCCTGTACACCACCATTAAACATGGTTAGATTGGTGTATTCTTACCTGGTACAATTAACTTACCTGTAAGTCCCTAGTATAAGGTGTAGAAAGTTTACCCAAGGGCTGGACATTAAATGCCACTTGTGAAACTGCAGCACTTATTGTGCCATCCACTACAGTGGCACTGAAAACATGTTCACAGGCATGTAACAAGGCTGCTGCAGTGTAAATCTTGCAGTGCTACCCTTTCTGACAGCTAAAGATATCCCTTTTAAATATTATTCGATCACCAAAATGTAGCCTTTGTAGCCCCCAAGACAGTGTTTATGAAATGTGGGACAAAAAGGTGAGGGGTCAGCTTATGGAAGCACTTGTCCATTGTCGGGAGGAATACACTATTGGCCCTAGATGATGGTGATCAGGTTTAGTATGCTCCCACAAAGGAGGCTCTCACATGCAAATTTGATCTAACCCCAGAGAAATATTGGCTAAAAACAGTCACACCAGTCTTGGGAAGATTTTGTGGAATTGGCAACTACGGCACTGATTTGTTGGGTGAAGGACAGTAAGGTAAAAGATGGAGTTTAGAACTTGATTATGAAAGAGCACATCTTTAGTAATTGCTTTACAGAGTTACTCTACCACCTGATAGAGGCCAATCTCACTATGCCCAGAGAGCATGGGATAGAAGCTGACCTCTTAGTCAGCACCAAAATGCTCATGAAGGTATCTGGGAATTACCCCAAAATGCATGGTCCAAGTTCCCATCTGCAGAGGGAAGGGGATGGCCATGAAAATACAAAGAACATTGCAAAAGGGCCCCAACAGAGTTTGGATCAGAAGGATTCCCAGACTACTTCTGAGCAGAAGAAAGTAAGTTTTGATGAGACAAAGCCTATGGTGCCATATAACCAAGCCAGGTGATACAACTGTCTAAAGACAGGACAGAGTGGGTCACTGTTGGGGACGGGTGATGCCTGTCCGTCATGGAAGCCCTAGACTGTCAGGCACATGTTCAGTCTTGGGGTACAGACCAGGAATTGAGAGGCCAGTCTCAGGGTGTCACACCTGAGATGGTAGAAGTAAAAGCGGGAGGAGGAGGCTGGAGTAGGGATGTCCATCAAGAGGTTGATGAGTCTACTCTAGCTCTGGGCTGTGGATTGCCTGTGTAGGAAATCTGCCTTTTCTGCGTGGCTACCCCAGATTTTTTTTACTTTTCTGGACCCTATTTTTGCTGGCTTTAGACCTCTGTGCACTTTACCCCTGATAACCAGCATTAAAATGTCTGTGCTCCCCCTTTCAACATGGTTGAATTGGCGTATTCCTAGCTGGCACATTTAACTTGCCAGTAAGTCCCTAGCATGTGGTGTAGAAAATGCACCTAGAGCCTGAAAGTTGAATGCTACTTGTGGCCTGGAGAACCTATTGTCCTATCCATTACTGACGCAGTGCAAATCTACAGGCCTACCCTGTGTAGCCTGACCGCTGTGTTGTAAAACCAGCAATGCAACCTGTCAATAACCCTTTTCACAGGTAAAGACATCCCTTTTCATTATTGTTAAGCCACCCCTATGTAGGCCTTTAAGCCCGCAGAGCATATATTTAAAAGTGGAACAGGCAGAAACGTAATATTACCATGTGCCTACACAGAAAACGCCCTAAAAGCTATTTTCACTGTGGGAGACCTATTTGTCTTACGTTCAAAATCAGAGTCTAGATTAAAATATTAATATTGCATCTTGGCAATGGGACCAGCTAGAAAACTAATTAAATAGCTATATTTAATGTAAATCCCATTCAATGGTGACATTGGGTTCTTAATAAATATTAAGGAAGTGAAGCCACGGTGATGGAGATATCTGAACACGTAGGTCCACGTTTTTGCAGTACAATTTTGTAGACAATGGTGAGTACTTAATACTACATGGGAGGGGTTTAGGGAAATTTAAGGAGGGGTTTAGAGAGGAGAAGCTCATCCGAGCACACACACACAAAAGAATACGAACAATGCTATTCACAAATTACATTTCTAAAATTACTACAGTCTTAAAGATCTCAAAACAGGTGCAAATGTACTGCAGCCCAGCCTTGGAGAAAGTCAAGCACTACAAATGGCCATTAATGGGTTCTGCAACACACTCCATAGAAAACATTGGAGGCACTCCATAGGAACTAATGTTAAATGAATTACATTTCAATTTTTTCAATATTTAAATAATGTGTGTGTGTGTGTACACACACGTGTGTTTGAGTAAAGCATTTTTAATGATTCAATATTATATTATTTTAAAAGTATTATATTTTCAGTGTTATATATAGTATCATTAAAAAATATACATATTTAAATTAATTCAATGCATAACTTTTAGCATAATTTACTATATAATAAATATAAATAAAAACGGTTAGTAAGGGTGAGACTTTTAAAACATATTGCTTAAAAATTATTCATAAATTAAATAATTGTTTTCAAATGTAATAATTGCTTAATTCACATTTAATTTGACAGGTTAAAGTGCTGTAAAATCGTATTTTATTCGATGTAGGTTCACAAGCGTAGTGGAGAGCTCTAGTTACTAGGAGTAACATTACACTAAAACCCCTGATATGAGGGGGTGGAGACATTTGAGTCTACACCTGGCTGTCAATCTATACTCAGAAATGGAGATTAGCAAAAAAGTGTAGAGTTATTACTAGGGTAGTAGTAAATAGTATTAGGAAATATTAGCATAAGTAGATTAATGTATACTTGCCTTTGTGAGTAGACTCCTTAGTGTCCAAGACCCAGAACTACTCTGGGTAAGCAGAATTGTATTAACAAGGAAAATAGCTGCAGCCCTGTGGCCCTTTGCTCCTGAATGGGTGGAAACATAATAAAAACTGACGATTTCTGCTGGTGTTACAGGTGCTTGTAATTTTTGCCATTGACAACTAGAAACATTTTGTTCTCCACTGGGGAGGATGGGATATGTGAACAGGGCACTTTTAATCTCAATTTGCATTGTCATGGTACATGAAAACATCAAAGAATAGTCGACATTAAACCACCACATGGTGAGATGAATCTTTTAGGAACTTTTGTTTCTCTTTTGCTATTAGAAGATATTCTTATACTGGCCAGGAAACTTGTGTTAGTCTCTCTTCTGCCACCATTTCTGAAGCTTTAACTTTTTATAAAGGTGTTGGTTGGGGTGATCACAAATCTAACCCGCTGTTTTGATTCCACTGAGCAAATTTGCACACTTGTGGAAAATGCTAAAAGGTTCTTAAACAAAATTAGCTTTAAACAAGTCGAGCTTGACAGTACTATTAAAATATACAGTCATTAATGTAATAGGCTTGGGTTATCTAATGAAATGACCAATAATCAGTATTTAGGAATAAACAAGATGGATCATCTTATATACCAAGCCCCGCTATGTCAATAGAGTGAGAAGTTTCATTCAGTCAAGTCAATGGGGGATGTACATCAGAATATCGTTTACAGAAATATCATTTGACATAAATATTGGGCACTAAATATCATCACATTAGGTGTAGATTTTCTATTATTAAGTCCAATAGACCGATACTGTTGACATAATATTTAAGCCAGAAGGTATTCAGACAAT
This sequence comes from Calotriton arnoldi, assembly GCA_963921515.1. NCBI lineage: Eukaryota > Metazoa > Chordata > Amphibia > Caudata > Salamandridae > Calotriton > Calotriton arnoldi. Next base: position 41,804 of record CAWUFW010019496.1, on the reverse strand, counting down.
GATTTCATGGTAACATACTTGCATGGATCTTAATTAGATTACAATCACTGCAAGTCCTCTGTTGGATTTTGCCCTTTCTACAGGGTAATCCCCAGATGTTTTGCCTTCACCCTCCTGTTTCTGAATGCTTTTTTGTTGGCTAATATGACTCTGTGCACTTTACCATTGCAGACCAGTGCTTGTGCTCTCTCCTTAAAACATGGTAGATTTGGCTTACACCTAGTTGTCATATTTAATTTACATAGAAGTCCCTAGTAAAGTGATACTACTTCTGCAGAGGGCCTGTACATGTAATGCTACTAGTAAGCTGCAGCACTGATTGTGCCACCCACTTAAGTAGCCCTTTAAACATGTCTCAGGTCTGCCTGTCTATGTGTGCCATTTTAAACTGCCATTTTAACCTGGCAAAAGAAACCTTTTGCCAAGTCCCTGTATCAGAGCAAGCTCCAACCTGAACTTGTGACTTTCTTCTGACCAGTAGCGGGATCAATATAAAGAATGACATGCTCTTCTTGTTAAAGATCCATCTGTATGTTAAAGTTATTAGCAAGACGAAAAGGAGAAACATCAGAATGACTTGTGTTAAAGTCTAAACATTTTATGAAAATTTGACCTTGGTTAATGTTGAAGAAAATATGCCTGAAGTTAGAAATTGTGTTTAACTTTGCCTTAACCATAAAGAAAACCATAGAAAAATGCTTCTTTAAAATGTGATAAATAAATCATGCAGCTTTAAACAGTAGGAGAAGATGCTTTCTTGAACGTGTAAAACAAACGTGCTACTTAAACAAAGTAGTAGGCCCTCATACCTAATGTGCTGCTATGACTAGGCCTGAAAATTTCTTGAGACTTCTGTTTAACATTTAAATAAAATGCATTTTAGAAACTGCTGACTTAATCATCTGACTGCAAAATCATTCATCACTTTAAAATGTGCTGCTCTAAGAGAAATGTATTTCTTTGCTTGCTCACACCATATGATTTCCCTATTTCTCTAAACAAAGTACTTTGGTATATTTCATAGTGAATAGAGTATGAGTGATGTTAAGCTTACTGAAGATATTGTTGTGCAGGGTCTAATCAAAACCGTACTGATAAAAATGTTTTGTTGCTTTAGACTAGCCCTTTGTCCACACAATGGGATACTGACAACAGCTAATAGAATAGGCCTGCAAAGGTTGTCATGAGAACCTTCCCTCATGTATCTATTGCAAGACATTTAGAAACCTTTAGATAACTGCTCACCGGTGTAAATGCTTACTGTGGGAAATGCAAGGAGAGATGACAGACCATAGGCAGACCCGTTTCCATTGGACAAGAATGAGTTAACCATGCTGAATGTTGCAATAATGTTTTATATTTTCAAATATACATGTTCCTGGTCAGGGAGAATCATCATTCATCTATCTCTTGATGCTTTAATGCCTTTTAGCATGACGCCATCTTACCCTCGATGCTTTATGCATTGTTGTCCCTTATTCTTGCCTGAATTGCTGTATGCTACTGCTAACGGCCATTTCCTTTTATCCTGACCTTTTGCAGAGAGACTTTCTCCTCATGTTGATCATATCTACTGCTGTGATTAATTTCTTTTGATTTATTACAAGTTGCTACTGTAACTTGTTGGGGAACTCGGCTGGGTTTTCCAGAACTGCTCTTTATGGGGAGTTTATTCTTTTGACTAACTAGAAGCTACAGAACCTTGCTCTTTTCCAAAATAAGTCTTTATGGTTCTTATTTATGTTAGGACTCCTAGATTAAGAGAGGGAATATTTCATTTATGGAACATGCCGTCTATTTTATGCTGACTCTAAAAAACCTTTTTTGATATTTCTGTAATTTGACTAATCTGAATAAAAATGACAAAAACAATTACTAATCTCTTAATTAGGAATAAAACTTCGAAATACTTCCAAACCTCTCATCATTGACTGAACATTAAGATACTGAAAGTTGATGATTTTATTTGAAATGCATTTGATTACAGCTCCTTTCTAGCACAGTGACAAAGATCCATTTGCCTTGGAGACGGAGTAGTGCCAAAATAGGCAGCCGCTGTTGTAAGAGCTTTGGGTTTGCACTGATCACCAATTGGACCCCCAAATTTTAGGCGTTGACACTTGCCTAAACTTTATTAGGATACAGCAACATGTGCCCACAAGTTATCAATCCCGACTTTCTCCAGGTTTGAAAAACCTTTCCCAACAGAGAAGTTCAATGTCATTTACTTATGAAATGTTCCACGTAGGCGAAGGTTGCTGCCGTGCAGAAATGTAATTTCATTCCACTCCAATCTAAACTTTCTCATCAGTTTGATCTACAGCTTTTGCAGCACATGACACTCCATCTATTTCAGTAAATGCACTGCCACGCTCTGCAACATCTCCACTTTGCATTCTTCAAAGCATTACGTTTGCAAGCTATCGATGGCAGGCTCAATGATATACTCGCTGCTTTTACCAGTATAGTTTTCATTTGTTTTCCTCTGTTACATTAGGCACAACTGTCATACGTGACAAATACAACTACCTACATAGAAATAATGGGTGCCGTGGCTGCTCTATTTGCATTCCGTCCCTGCCTTTCCCCGTAACGCAACGGCGGCGCAAAAGTGGCGCAAGGGGCTTGTAAATATGCCCCATAGTATTCTCCCGAGGGCCGGATTCATTGCTTTATTTATAGGCAGACACACTTCCGCTGTCACCAGGACTTTCAACGGGAGCTCACAATATAAACACAGTGTAAGACGGTATAAAGACAACCAGCAATATACAAGTGCTCTCAACCGTGTAGTTGTGGGCTGTCTGTCAAAACCCGGGATTACTTACTGGAAATCCTTGCTTCAACAAATGTGAAATAAGAAAAAGTGATTTTCTCATTATATACTCACGATGTCAACGGATGTTTGGTCATCTCCACAGTCTCCCACGGAGAGAGTGAATAAATTGCCATAAGAGCTACAGAAATAAAATCTTGTGTTTGCTTGCAATGAATTTTTCATCGTACCGGAAATAATTCCTTAAAACAAAGCGTGTTGCAAATCCAGAACAGACTGCTCAGCTTTGTACGCGCGCAACGAAATTCGTTTTATTTATTTTTTTGTTTACTTACCCCAGTGTGGCCGAAATCCGTAGTTTACTACCCCCCACCCTGCCCCTCCCCCGCCCTGCGTCACCGCCCGGCAGCACACCCACCACGGGCCGCTACTGCCTTAGACTCCCCACCCTGGCTGGGTACATCCAAGCAGCTCAACTGTGACACCAGAATAGATTGGCACAAAACCCTGGCCACCACTCTTTTTTTTTTTTATAAATTTTTTTATTCAAGAAACAATAAACAATAATACAATAAAAACATCAACACAAAAAAGAAGAGCAGTTGTCGAAATGAGCATATCACATAAACTAGACATGTTATACATGCAATCAATAAACTGAAAAGAAACAATACAGATAATGGTACGGGCACACAGTAACATTAAATCATTAAAGTGTCTCTTTATCAACATTGAATGGAGAATCATCGTCAAAGGGGGTGCACAAAAACCCTCTGCTTTTGTTCCAGGGGCCCATATTTTAGTCCATTTGCCTGGGCATCCTCTGCTCTCGTATATCACCCTCTCGGCCTGCATGCACCAGTCCATGTCCTCCGCCCAGTCCTTGTGTCGGGGCACGACTCCCCCCTTCCACGTTCTGGCTATGTTGCGTTTTGCTACGATACAGCCCAAAGAAACCCATATTTGTTCGGTGCGATTGAGGTCAGTGGCGTCCCAAATATTTAAAATACAGAGTCGAGGGGAGGGTTCTATAGATTTCTGACATATTCGGGACATAGTGGACAAAACCTCATTCCAATATTGTTGAAGAACTGGACAGTCCCACCACTGGTGCAAGAAAGTACCTAAGGAGCCACAGTCTCGGGGACAGAGCGGGGAGATATTTAGACCCATCTTAACAAGTGCTGTGCTGGTGTAATAGGCCCTGTGGAGTATTTTAAGTTGTATAAGCTTGAAGCGAGAACGGATTGCCACCTCCCTGGAAGATGCCAGGGCCTCCCTCCAATCTTCATCAGGTATATCCCCCACGTCGTCTGACCATTTCATGCGGAGTTTATCGAGAGGTTCAGGTAAGTTATTAAGTATTTTGCGGTAGGTCAAAGAGATGGCCTTATCCGGAAGGTAGTCGTCTAGAAGCCTATCCTCTAGAGGTGAAGAGACGGGCAAATCAAAACCCCTGGGGATGGCTTTACTCAACGTACTGCGCGCCTGAAGGTATCGGAATGTTTCTCCCTCATGTAACTGGTATTTTACTTGCAACTCACCGAATGGAACCACCGCACCCTTCGCCCACATGTCCCCCACTACAGAAAGACCAATCAGGTCCCACTTATCAAATCCAGGTTGACTCGAAAGCATACCCAAGTGGCAGGATTCCAGCAGCGGAGTAACCCGCGTAATTTTACCCTTCCAGCCCAACGCGGCAGTTGCGACGTGCCAGATTGAGACTGTGGTGGAGGTCAGGGTAAAGATGGGTAAATGCTTAGGCCCCCCCATATAACACCCTCATGTAATTGCCCGCCGCCATATTGAACCTATCTATCCTGTACGCTGGGTCTGTAATGGGACGGCTGGCCACCACTCTTAGTGCACAAGTGGAACAACACTACTGCCGAATTTCCCTACCATGCTTACTATGGCTTCCAAGCAAAAACAGACCACTAACACGTCCCTCTTCCGTTCGACAATCATACTCCTTACACAATGGGAGACAGTATGCCACAGATGGAATAAGTCCTGTTACCCCTCCCTGATGACATATGTTGCCCATAACACCCACTCTCCCACCCCCCTCCTAGGTATGACCGATCTTCAATTCTTGCTCTGGACCAGCGTGACGGATGAGGCCCCAATGCTCCAAAGGGACCTTTACCAAGTCAGGACGCTTTTGGATAGAGACACATGCAAAGATCGGTTCCATCTCCGACCGTGCAACGAGTTCCCATTGACCCAGCTGCTGTCCTGGTTGGGACATAGGGAAGACAACACAAAGGCCAATAGAGAGAAAACGTCACTTGAATCCCTTTTCTGAGATTGCACTTGGAAGAAGGGAATTTCCCTCCTATATTCCATGATAAATCATACATACACTACTGCATGGAATAGGGAGCTTAATCAAGAGATCCCCGACACCACTAGGAAGGCCGTATGGGCCAGGGCTGCTAAATCCTCAATATGCGTCCACCTCAAAGAAAACTCATACAAAATCCTCCCTAGATGGTATCTCACTCCAGCTCGTCTGAAAACCATAGACGGTAGCCTAGACTTGTGCTGGAGGGGCTGCGAGGAGAGAGGGAATTTAATACACATGTGGTGGACCTGCACAAAGATCCGCTTGTACTGGGACGGGATAATACAAACAGTGGACTCCATTAGGAAGATGAATCTCCCTGCAGACCCGCTGCTTCTTTTACTAGGAGCTCCAGGAGGTTGTACAGGAGAGTGAAATTACAGGCCATAATGTATAATTTTATGTCAATGAGATTTTTGTTCACGGAAAATAATGTAGATTGTTTTACTGTGAGAAGGGGCTCTGTTAAGGGAAAATCTGGTTAGGGACACCTACAGGCCTATTTATAGACTGCATTTTGCAGTATGCATAGTAGTACAACAGTAGTACTACTCACGTACTACAAACGTGCTATTCACAAATCTGCGTGAAATGTGGAGAGCTCCTCAAAAGTGGCAAAGATCTCTGCATATGTAAGCCTACGATTTAAGTGTAGATGTGCGAGGGAGAAGGAGGAGTGGCTGGAAATGGGGAATAGTTACCCCTAAATGAGAGAGGTTTAGGAAGGTGAAAGAAGGGTTTCTAGGGAAGGGAAAGGAAGGAGTTAGGAAGGGACATGCCAAAATAAACACCCAACCAAACAAGAGACAGAAACAACATTGCTAGTAATAAACTGCACTTCTAAAGTTACTACAGTTGAAAAGGTCACACAGCAGAAGTACATGTATTCCTGCCAAGCCTAGGAGTAAGTCTAACACCACACATGGGCACTAACAGGTAAGCAACTCACTCTGATAGAAAGTAATGGAGGCAGGGGAGACAGATATGGGGGGAATGAGTATATAATATATATCACTGTCTAGTTATAGTTAGGACTGGATTTCCATAGGAAATATACTTTTTTGGTTGCTATTAGCTTTGCAGCCGTTTGACAAGTCTTAATGAAGCTTTCCAAAAAAGAGGTTCATCCACATAAGCTCCTTCTTGGAACTTTCGGGATAATCTGTCAAGCTGGTGCTAAGAAAAATGGGGAGACCCAAAACATGTTTTCCCCCTGCAATTTCCCATAGGAACTTGGACAATGCTAAGGACAAAATGGCTGAATGAAATTACACTAAATTTGTTAGAAAGCTAGTTCCTCACCCATAAAGTTTGCTTTCTGTGATTTGATGTAAATCTGTTCAGCAGTTTTTGTTGAGAAATAAAGGTTAAAAGTATATATATAGCCATAGCAAACAGTGCTCTGCTTTGAGCAAGTGAGAGCATTTTACTTTTGCTTGCTCAAAGCGGAGCACAAGTTGCTTTTACACACAGGGAGCTGCAAGTATAAGCTCCCTATGTGTAAAAGCAATGCCGGCTCCAGCAGGATGTGGGGAGCCGGCAAGAACCGCAGGGGCCTTCAGGCTCCCCCGTGGTCCCCATCAGTAGCAGTGGGTGCCATGGGTGGGACCAGGGCAACCACACTACAGGCCGGGCCCCAGGAGATGGGGTACCTGAAAACAGCCCGGGAGTGGGGCTGGTCCATTATTTAAAAATAAATAAATGATGGGGTCCCAGAGGCTGAAATCGGCCTAAGGGGGGGCACTCGCCCCTCTCCTTATAAATTATATATTAAAAAAAAAGACAAGGCTGGGCCCCGGGGGATTGGGTCCCCAGGGCCAAAATCAGCCCGGGGAGGGGGGCCGGACAGCCCCCTCATCTATTGAAAAAAGGCCTGGCCCCGGGGGATGGGATGGGATCCCCGGGGCTAAAAATGGCCTAGGGAAGGGGGGTCACACAGCCCTCCTTAAAAAGTTTTTTTTTAAAGATAAAAATAACTCCAACTAGTCACCGAAGGCCACATTGGCCCCAAAGACATCTTTGGGGGGCAACTGCTTCTCCTATTACATCCAGTAAGTCCCACACAGCGGGATTGCTAAGAGGTCTTTAAAGGCCACGCCCCTTTTCTCCACCACTCTGCAAACGTGCATCCTGGCGCACTACTAATTGGAGGATGAGGTCCACTTTACTCCTGAGGGACCTAGGGGCCAAGAAGCCCTCCTGGTACCTCCTGTAAGTCCTATACCATGGGATTCCTGAGAGTTGGTCGGAGGCCCAGCCCCCTTTCTCCACCACACTGGAAGCGTGACTACTACTTAAAAAACCATAGAAATTCACAGAAAAAAAACAAAGGTTACAGGGACGTTATAGATAGGAATTAGCATTTTTTTTAAACTTAGAAATTTACTGAAAAAACTAAAAGGTTACAGAGACGTTATAGTTATAGTAAGGCTCAGGTGTCACTCATACAAAACCAGTAAAATTCAGCAGTTATAGTTAGCTGGGCTAACTATAACTCGCACCCCCACAATGCACTGCTTATTGACCACACATATTACATCACTGATGATGGTAATATATATATATATATATATATATATATATATATATATATATATATATATATATATATATAATATATATTTATATACATATATTTATTTATATATATTTATATATATATTTATATATATGGCTGCAGGCTTGCCCAACACTTCATCCACGAAATAAGGCAAGAGTGGACCCAAAATACATTTTGATGATTTTTATTCAGCAATCACCATGTTGCCATGAAACGTTTCGGCCGGTAAAACGGCCTTGATCACATGTCAGCGCCAAAGGCGGGATTACTTCTTTTTAAAGTGCAAGTGTCATGTGATAGCAGCTATAGACATGGTAAACATACTACACTGGAAAAACATATCAAAGCATAAATGCATTAATGATATATAAATTGTATAAAATTCATCCAGGGTAAAAAACATCATGGTAAAATACGTATATTCAAAGCCAATTATTAAAAGACGGAAAGATAAAAGTATAAATACTGATATTCACATCCTGGCTATAAAACTATGCCTTAAGGAACTGCTATTTAAAAAAGAATTTTTTTCTAAATAAGTGCATTGTGTAAACCCCCCAAAAAAATATCCTAATGTGCCAGTCCTATATTATATACCTATTTGTGCAAATAGTGTAATGCTTTAATATTTATGCACGAAGCAAAAGCCAATCAGGGCAATTTTCAAATAAAAGGATACCGGAAATGTGGTAATTTGAGTCTTCAATGCGTGTTCCTGAGCCCATGAAGAAGAGGCGTTTGCCTTGAAACGTGTCGGCCATGAGGGATATACAAGGCATCTGAGAGGCAAGCTGCAGCGAGGTCATAATGCCAGATGGTGGGGGCATGGTCGAGTGCCCTTTCAATGCTTTGGTCAATTTGTTGGACATAATTTCTACACGGCCGCCTGCCGTGGAAAGGAGCACCATTTCAGGATGGTTGAAAGGCTGTGGAGCTGAACAATCGACTCCGTGCAGCACCGTGTCCCAGCAGTTAATTGAGCTTGCCTCGAGTGTGCCAAACCTACTAATGGTGAAAGACAAACTTTTAATATGAAACACGACATTGAACCTATTATAGGTATAAATATTGACTCACCTCACGGGACTACAATACCCATAATGCTTTAATATTTATGCACGAAGCAAAAGCCAATCAGGGCAATTTTCAAATAAAAGCATACCGGAAATGTGGTGATTTGAGTCTTCAATGCGTGTTCCTGAGCCCATGAAGAAGAGGCGTTTGCCTTGAAACGCGTCGGCCATGAGGGATATACAAGGCATCTGAGAGGCAAGCTGCAGCGAGGTCATAATGCCAGATGGTGGGGGCATGGTCGAGTGCCCTTTCAATGCTTTGGGCAATTTGTTGGACATATATATATTTATATATATATTTATATATATGGCTGCAGGCTTGCCCAACACTTCATCCACGAAATAAGGCAAGAGTGGACCCAAAATACGTTTTGAAGATTTTATTCAGCAATCACCTTGTCGCCATGACGCGTTTCGGCCGGTAAAACGGCCTTGATCACATGTCAGCGCCAAAGGCGGGATTACTTCTTTGTTAAAGTGCAAGTGTCATGTGATAGCAGCTATAGACATGGTAAACATACTACACTGGAAAAACATATCAAAGCATAAATGCATTAATGATATATAAATTGTATAAAATTCATCCAGGGTAAAAAACATCATGGTAAAATACGTATATTCAAAGCCAATTATTAAAAGAGGGCAAGATAAAAGTATAAATACTGATATTCACATCCTGGCTATAAAACTATGCCTTAAGGAACTGCTATTTAAAAAAGATTTTTTTTCTAAATAAGTGCATTGTGTAAACCCCCCAAAAAATATCCTAATGTGCCAGTCCTATATTATATACCTATTTGTGCAAATAGTGCAATATAAGTGCAAAAATACAAACAATATGCAAATGGTTGCTAGCAGTCACTCGGAAAGGACTAATGCCGTTTCCACTTCTATGGAACCCTTAAATTATAGACAAAGTATTTGTGGATATCAAAAGATGGCTATATATATATTTATCTACTGGCAGTTACCTGTAAGTAGTTATAGTTAGGACCACGTTTCAATAGAAAAAGTGTTTTTTGACTTGCCTATATCTTTGGCGCCGCTGGACGATTCCTAATGTTTCCAAAAGAAGTGTCATAGTAAGTCCATTTGTGCATGGAAAGTTTTGGGGTAATACATAAAGCGAGGGCTGAGAAAAAGGGGGGGTCAAGAAAGTATTTTTTCAATGTTAATTTCCGTAGGGAATTTTGAACATGACTACAACCTGAACTGCTGGATGGAAGTACACCAAACTTGACAGAAAGCTAGCTCCTGGTCCAGAAAGAGTGCCTTTTGTTATGTGTTGTAAATCCACTAAGTAGTTTTTGAGATATTACAGAAAATCCAAATTTGTATATTCAGGGACGCAGACTCTCCGCGGCTCTACACGCAAGCAGTGGTGCTTTGGCTGGCTGCAACCTGTGTCGAAAATTGCTGCCGCTATTTTATAAAATGGAACATGGTCCCGGGGGATGGAAATAAACCTGGAAAGTATATAAGGAGTAAGGGTAGGGGTACCCTGACCCCATGGGTTCATTGTAGGGGTCTATGTGGGGCCCTTTATGAGTTTTGAAATTTTTCAAACTGTTTTTCTATCTATGTGCGTGGAGTCACAACCCCATTGTGTTGCTCAGCATGGCCCCCGTGACGAAGTTGTGAACCTTGGCAAACAAAAGAAACAAATATAGATTGACACACTCACTTGCACACTAATGCATACATTCAGAGCCCCACACAAAGTCATTACCCACTTACAGTCCCACTCAGAGACTCATGCACCCACTCATAAACAACTCAGACTCATGCACCCACTCACAGACCCTCTCAAACACTCATACAGCCACTCACAGACCCACTGAGAGACTCACGCACCCCTTCACTGAGAAAAACAAAGGTTACAAGGATGTTATAGGTAGGCTCAGGTTTAACTCGTACAAAACCAGTGAAATTCAGCAGTTATAGTTACCTGAGCTAGCTTTACCTTATGCCCTGCACTGCACGGCTTATGACCTTACATATTACATAACTCATGACATGGTCAGTGACATAACTGATGACATCTCAAATGACATCACTGATGACATCATCTGTAGAACCACTCACACCCCATGGGATCCTCATATACAAACTCACATACCCACACAACCACTCACATACCCATTCACAGATCCATATAACAACTAACACACACACTCACTCATCCGTAGAGACAGTAACACACCCACTCACTCACCCATACAGGTACTCACACAGTCACTCACTCTCCCATACAGTTACTAACAGAGCTACTCACTCGCCCATACAGTCACTCAGACACCATTCACTCTCCCACACAAACAATAACATAGCCATGCACACATCCATGCAAGCACTCACATGCCCACTCACTCACCTATACAGCCACTCACACAGACGCTTAATGTGCAATACAGCCACTCACACTCCCACTCACTTGCCCGTACAACCACTCAAACAGCCACTCAGTCACCCAAACACTCACTTATACTCTAAGCCACTCACCCATAGAGCCATTCACATGGCTACTCAATCATCCATACAGGCACTCACCCACCCACTCACCTGCCCATAGAGACACCCATACAGTCAATCACCCACCCATAGATCCAATCACAGAGCCACTCACCCACCCATACAGCCACCAACATACCCACTCACTCACCCATACAGCTACACACACAACTACTCACTAACCCATACAGCCCCTCACATGCACACTCACCCATATACCACTCAAGCAACCACTCACTCACCCATACAGCCACTCACATGCCACTCACCCACCAATTCAGCCACTCACACAGCCACCCATACAGCTATTCATACACCCACTCACTAATTCGCCCATACAAGCACTCACACACCCATACAGCCACTTGCACACAGATTTAGACAGTCACACAGCCACTCAGATGACATATGATAGAAATAGTACCACTCGGTAGTACAAAAACAATAGTAATTTAACTTATGCAGTAGTTTAGTACATATCTTTAAGTCACAAAAAGTTTTTGAAACACTTACACTCACCGGATGATACATCAGTGATGTCATTAGTGATGTAAATTGAGATGTCATGAGTGATCGTAATACACAAGACCTGGTTACTAGAGAACACTATTCTTCTTTAGAATAACAGGGGCAGTCTGAAACTATCTCTGCCAAGAAAAGCTGGCTTCGTCAGAATGCCAGTCATATCTCATTCACAGTCTTTAAATTTTAAAATGTTTGTCAAAACACCAAAAGGAAACTAGAAACAGGTGGGGGGAAAAAAAGTGTGAAAGGTCAGAAAGAACCTCACGTAAGCATCACCAAGGGAGCTGCTGGTTGGTACTCACCAGTTTGCTCACGCTATCATCACTGGTAACTTTCATGACCGTGAAAAAGAACAAAGGTAGTGTCCTAATTTTGAAGCTGAAGAGAAAGAAAAGAGGTGAAGGATGAAAGAGAATGCAGTATTGTTGTTACTGTCATTCTTAGTCAATCGGACCCCATGGTGAGAAACAAAGAGTTGCTTCTCCAAGCTAAAATGAGTTGTGACTCAGTTGCAGGTATACATACTTTATTGATCGCAATGATCACACTCAGATTAAAAGAACGGCATGTGTTAGACCATTTCACTTAGAAAGGCCGACATGTTTCATTGCCACTTGTTTCCAGCAACTTCATCAGGGCTAGGGGACCAGTCTCCACCTCACTGATACTTCACACACCAGGAGGTTGCTACCAAGGTTCGTACCAGCAACCCACCCATAGGGGAGTAGGTCCAACTTTTAGCCACGCATCCCTCGTAAAAAGTGGCAGTCGCCGCTCGTCAACCGCACAAGTGATCGTCTCTATCGGCAACTCATCACAGACCGGATGAGTATTATTGAAAGTATTAACATTCATTCAAGAGCACAGAATTAATTTGGTGGAAACAACAATAAATATATTAATTATTATGTGGAAATTGAAACTAAAAAGGTATTTCCAAAAAGCCTCTATTAGCTACGATCACCTGATTCTCAAGCCATGGAAGAGAAAGATTTTTTGTCGGATGGAGATTATATACATTATCTAATTTCGATGCACTAGTGAGTGAAAGGACACAAATGAAGAAGAAAATGGCCTGCATCTGTAGGATGCTGACAATAGTTTACCATAGACAAGTGGAAGGAAAAATATGTATGTCCTCTACAAAAGGAAGAGGACAGTGTTAATGTACAATATAAATCAAAATTGAGAATTAGTGATCAAATAGCTATTTTATGAATATGAGAGAGTACATGACAAGGATTGCATTACAAAAGTTGAAATGGGATAGTACTATTCAAATTGAACTGAGTGACACTGGAACTCAATTCAATTGATTGAAGATGTGATTTTGGACTCCATCATGAATTCCCAAGAAGTAATGAGACAGCTGAGTGGTGTTCACTTATTTAGAAAATCATAAAATAATCCTACAGGGTTCAGAGAATATTGTTTGAAAATTTGAATAGTGGAACTTGAAACGTATTGATGAGGATGACAATTTTATTTACAGTACTTACACTATTTTACATATTAGTAGAAGGGCAAAGGAACAGCCTGCCAGGTAAATTGTATTTTGTCTATCCAGTGTAGTCAGATAAAAAAGCTAGGCATTTCTATATCAGTAATGTAATTTCTCCCCTTCCTGCATGATAATTATATCCAATGAGACTGTATACTTGCAACAGTAGATGTAGTTAGTCTCTATGCCTGAATTAGACATGACAAGGTGAAGTACCCTGAAATTATATTTGGGGGAAGATCAGCAAATGTTCTGCACTACTGAAAAATAATAACAGATACATGACAAACCCCGTCATGTGTGAACATCTTTATAGGCTAGTGAGATGAAATGGTAGATTGGGTCTCCTCCCTGCTAAATTAATACACACAAGCAGAGGAGTGTTCAAGATTTCTTAGCCACCAGTTTTTGTTTGGCCAGGCAGAGGTGAATAAAAAACACGGGGTGCAACAGATATGATTGAATTAAACTGCAGGAATGAAAAAGGTCTCAGATGCACAACGTTGAGCTTTGCAATGCTGTGCAGGATGGCATTCTCCTCAAAACGTTAGTAGTGGGCATGACCTCGGCACTAACAAATTAGTTTGATTATCTTCTCACATGGGACCAGGGTCAGGCATCTGCTGGTTAACAAAGGATTCACTTCTTACATTGTAGATTAAGAACTTGGGAATTATCTTTAAAGCACTAATGCTCAGAAATTCCACATTTCACAGATGTTGTGGGATGCATTTATACCCCTGTCCAAGAGGTATAGTCAGTTTTGCAGAGCATCGCATATTCCATGCATGTCCACTTAGGAGTCACGGATGGGAACCTGCAGCTAGCCTGACACATGTTAAATGTTTTCCATATAGATACACATTTGGAAAACAGGGATCTGCTTCTGTTAAATCTAACCACCTCAAATGAATGCCTCCTTTTACACAAATCTACTTTTGAACACAATCAGTCTGGTGAGAGAGCATCTCAAGATGCGACTCTGAATGTGCTTTTTATGAATTACTGACATGTGCAAAGGTCAATGTCCACTGGCACAAGTTGCAAATTATTTTAGGGAACGGGCCCAGAGTTGTAAATCAGATAGATGAAGAAAAAGAAGCAGTGAGTAGCAGTACTTGTAAATATGAGACAGAGGTCAGTATCTCAGGAGTAACATCAATACGTTTTCCCTAAAAAAAAAATGTATCCCCATTGTGTAAACTCCTAACATATTCAAGGGAGACAGAACATGAACTAAACAGTGGCTAGAAAGACAAAGGTTGGCATACATCTAATTAGTTAAAATGTGGACGGACTTTATTTATGATGTATGTCCTAAAATTAGGTAAGGCAATTTACAAACTTAAGAGGTCAGTTTGACCTTATTTGTAAAGTTGATTTTTATGCCTCATAACTGTACTCAGAGTACCTAACTTTTAGAGTGTGACTATGAGCTGCATTGTACTGGGAGAGTGATAGCACTACACCCCTAAACACTGTTAGCTTACCCCTCCAGTACTGTGCAGTATTGATTTAATCCCCATGGAATGGGGAATAACGGCACAGATACAATTTTACCTGGACAGATTCCTTGGGTTTTAGCTGGCAGTAAATGTGGTTTGGGGGAGCATTACATGCTCCTTTTATGTCTTGAAAGGTGTCATGGAGGGGCCGGGGAAAAGAGCTGGGCCATAACAATGTCCCATCCACCACTGAGAAGAACAGATTTACACATAGGAATTTTGTTCTGCTCAACTTTTAATCATGTGCTTAGTTGTGTCCATAGTGAGCTCGCTCCGTACACTAATTCCATCCTACCTTTTGGCGCCTGAAGGGCTCAGCCTCATATCACTCACACTCCTAGTTGATGATGACAGCAGCACTCATTTAATATCTAAACTCTATCACTCATGCCTTTCATTCTTACCCGTTAAGGATCAAAAACTTTATGCACACTGGTACAGCGATTTGGGCTTTCAGCTATCAGACAAAATGTGGTCTGCTTGCTGTCAACAAACATGGTTGGTTTTCCCCAATTATCGCCATAAACGTATTAATTTAATATTCCTACATCACGCGTATGTCACCTATCGTAACGAAGTATCACAGCACGCAGGTAAGGTAAACAGGGATTTTATTCACCCGTATGAACATAGCATCAAGTCTTCTCATAAGCCTGGGTCTCACCGTCTCCCTTGGAATCCGGATCGCGGCTCGCATTCCAGATTCCAGGTGAGGTCAGCCAGACACCACACATCCCCCTTCGTTAGCAGATGAACAACAACAGAATAAAACAGATGCATAAAAGAAAATAGTACAAATAAAACAATGTAGCACAAAAACTGAATAACATAACAGCAAGGATACAATGCAGAAATAAAATGCAATGGACCATCACTTATCTAAAACATAATCTTTACACCAGACCGGAAGATGACGTTGTCTTTGTACACGATGTCTGTTTGAGTTGTAAACCTGTTGAGAAACAACTTTCCTCCAATTGGTTCCATTGCATGAAAGCTTAGGAGAGACCATAATCGGCGAATCAACAGATTTCTCAGAAGGCCATAACCACTGAGGAACCTTCACCACCTTAGACAAACTCCACACATTCCCATCAGACAATTCAACAACCTGACGGCCAACTCTGACCACTTTCAAAGGTTGGGAAAATCGAGACTCACCAGATCTAATAATTCTACCTTTCTTCACTCGTACCCAATCATTAATTCTTACAGGAGAAACAGCACCACTATGTTGGCAGTCGCGAACAGACACGGATTCATGATTATCATTACACAACAAATCTCTCATCCATGCCTGACTCAAGTTACACACACACTTCCTTCCCCTCATTTTCTCAAAAGGAGAGAGATCACCAACACTCCTGGGGGTATTCCTATAACTCCAAAGAATCTCTTTGATGGATTGATTACAGTCCTTTCCATTAGAAATGGCAAGCTGTAGCCCCTCTTTGAACACTTTGATCCACCCCTCCACAATCCCATTGCTCTGGGGATAATATACCGATGAACATTTGTGAACAATGCCATGCCCATCCAGAAAATTTTTCATCTCAATGGATGTAAATTGCACCCCATTATCAGTGTGAATGGATTCAGAATAACCCTCTCTTTCAAAAACACTATTCAAAAACTGAATTACAATTTTCGATGTAATGTTGGAAACCAATTTGATTTCAGGCCACTGAGATAACTGATCAATAAGCACTATGGCATAAACGGGATTGTGCCCAAGACAAATTGGACCTGCAATGTCTAAGGAAACAGACTGCCACACACGGACCGGTCTGGACACGGGGAGACGTTCATAAGGGACTGTCTTTTGGGATTTATCGCTAATGCAACACTCCATACAATACCTGACCTTACGCTCGATGGACTTGTCCATGGCAGGCCACCAAAATTCACTTCTAATCCTCCTTTTCATACTAGTCATCCCGGGATGTCCTTCGTGTGCCATTTCTAAAATGGTCTGTTGTAACCCAACGGGAACCACAAGTTGTAAACCCCTCATCAACACGTCATTCTTGAAGGATAACTCGTGTGCTACGCGAAAAAAAGGAAGAAGACTTTCAGCAATCTCACCCTTCTTTGGCCATGAAGACCTGATACAACTGAAAACCTCCTTAAGAACAACATCGTTATCACATGCCAATTTCCACTCATCCTCTTGTATGCAACCTTTGGATACTTCACATATGGAAATCACTTTTTCTAAATCATCATCTTCTTCAACATTGTTATCATCCGCTACAGGTAATCTTGAGAGACAATCCGCAAGAATGTTCTTTATTCCGGGAATGTACTCTACTTTGAAATGGAAGTCTTGCAACTTGTATTGCCATCTGGCAATTCTAGATGTAGCTCTGCCACACCCTTTCGTTGTGAATAAGTCAACCAACGGACGGTGATCAGATTTAACTTTGAACACAGTGCCATACACATACGTACGGAAATATTCAATGCCCCACCAACAAGCTAAGGTTTCTTTTTCAAGAGTGGAATATTTGCATTCAGCGCCTCTTAATGGTTTAGATGCGAACCCAATGGTGACTAGATGCCCATTCTGATTTTGCATCAAAACGGCACCTAAACCAACATTGCTGGCATCCGAAACAATCACAGAATCATAGGCAGTGTTAAAAGTTGCTAAAGCAGGCGCTGAAGCAATACAACCTTTAAGTTGCTTGAATTTGTTAGAACAGTTTTCGTCCCACAAAAATGACTTATTTTTCTTCATCAAACATCTCATATGTACAGTTTTATCAGCAAAAACAGGTATAAACTTAGCATAGTAATCGGCAAGACCTAAGAAAGATCTAAGTTGATCTTTATTTAAAGGTTCTGGAGCTTGTTCAATGGCTCTAATAAGATTTAGCTTGGGAGAGATACCATGATTGTCAATGGAATGGCCTAGATAATCAACTGACGATAGACCAAATCTACACTTATCTTTTGTTAAGGTGAGCCCATTGTCTTGTAATATACACAAAACTCTATGAAGAATATTAGTGTGTTCAACTGAATCAGAAGTGAAAACCAGAATGTCATCTTGAAAATATAAAACACTTTCGATGTTTTTGAATAGCTTGTGCATCAATCTTTGGAACACACAGGATGCAGATATTAACCCAAACGGCATCCTCTTGTACCTAAAGGCTCCTTCCGAGGTGATAAATGAAGTAAGATGTTTGCTATCATCATGAAGGGCAATCTGATGATATGCATTAGATAAATCAAGAGTTGAAAATATCGATGCCCCTTTCAGCTTTGTAAACATTTCACCAATATTTGGTAGGGGATGTCTGTCAACCCAAACATTGTTGTTGAGATCTCTTAAGTCAACACACAATCTGACTTGGCCATTCGGTTTGTGTGCAACAACAACGGGGGACAACCATTCCGAGGATTCGATCTCTTCAATGACATCAAGATTACACAACCTTTCAAGTTCCATTTTAACAGCTTCTCTGAAGTGTAACGGAACATTCCTAACTTTGTGGACTTTGGGAACAGCGTCATGTCTTAAAATAATTTTGTGCACAAAATTCTTAAGAAGACCCAACTTGGTGGATGAAAATACCTTGGGAAATCTTTTTTCCCACTCAGACGCAGGATCTACATCAACCTGAAGAACCAAATCAGAATACCCAAGTACCTGGTCGGGATCCAAAGTGATCATGAGTTCACGTTGTTGAGGCCAACCTAAAAGACATGAACCATCACGTGCAACGTACACCTTGGACGAAATGGATTTAACTTTAAAATTAAGAGTAGAGGTAAAGAAACCTAACACATCAATAGGTTTTCTTCCATAACCCACTAGTTTGATGTCTGGAGGAGATAAGTTGACACCAGGAAACTCTTTTAACAACTCATCACCAATGAGAGTATGTCTAGCTCCAGAATCTGCCATAACTTTCACGTTTTTGTCACCAATTACAATGGTACAAAAAGGGGCATCTTTCACATTAGTATTGACTTCATATACGGCTAATAAAAATTCATCATCCTCAATGTCCTCACTGACAACTTTCACTTGCTCAGAGTTGTGATTTCTAATATCACTATCCTTATTTTTAAATCTGTTCTTGTTTCTACACATTCTAGTGTAATGACCTTTAAGTTTACAGTATCTACACACTTGGCCAATGGCAGGGGCAGGACACCTTTTGTCGTTGGCCAAATGACTGGGTATCCCACATTTGAAACAAGTATACTCTCTTTTATCTTGATTAAATTGCGTTCTAGGTCTTGACTTGTTGAATGTGGATTCAGCAGGATTAGACTTTTTGACTATATTAACTTCAGAAACTTTTTGCTCTGCAAGCTTTTTTAATCCCAGTTTCATATCTTCAAAACGATGAACAATGTCAATAGCCTTGCTTAATGTCAAATCTTCAGCAGCTAACAACTTCTCTTGAAGCTTAACGTCAGCAACTTTGTGAACCATTTGATCTCGTACCATCTGATCATGAAATGTGGAATAATTACATTTGGAAGCTAAGATTCTCAAATCATTGACAAAAACATCAATGGATTCATTAACTAATTGACCTCTGCTGAGAAATTTGTGACGACAAACTACCTCATTGACTTTTTTTATGTACTGTTTGTCTAATTGTTTAATTGCCTCCTCAAATACATCAATATCACCATCAGATGAGGATGTACGATTCGTAATTGGTGGTAAATGACCAAAAATGCGCATGCCTTCTGCACCTAAACAGTGTTTTAAAATGGCCAGTTTCCTTTTGTCTGTGTAGTCGTCTCCTCCAATGACTTCAATGTATGCTTCCAAGCCTTCTTTCCATTGCTTTTATTCCAAAATGGGTTCACCAGGAGAAGCAAGAAATGGAGAAGGTGTAGTAAAACCTTCCATAGTCAAAAAAAAAAAAAAATGGTGGAGTTCGATCTTCAGCAGTTAAAGAAACACACCAAGATTGGAAAAGGTGTGTGTTTCACAATGCGTGTTACAGAGATACACAAATATTAGCCTCATTTGTAGATAACAATATTGCCCATGGAGTTAATGTTATTTAAATTAAAAAAATGTGTCAATTTCTCACGTAAATCGGCAGCGATTTGGCAGCACTATTGCATATAACTGTTCAGAGTTTTCCTACTCTGTTAAGATGGCTGCCGGGAATAACGTAAATTGGCAGCTACAAGCATACACAAATCAGAGGCTTCCCAACGCATTGAAATGGCCGCCGGAGTACAATTGAAAGAGGCGTTGTGATGGTGTAGAATGCCGCTGTGCTGATAGGAAAAGATTAGCGGCTTCCCAATTAGCTGAAATGGCCGCCGGAGTGCGCAGGAGTGACGTGCTGACGCAGCAAAGGAAATCGGTATGCGCGCATGCGCAAGACAGCTACTGGTGGTGTCGGAGCAACGCACGAGCTCTGTGCACGCACGGCGAAAAATGGACTAAAATAGTCAAAAACCTCACCAAATAGGTTGCAAATTCGGGATTTTGCCAGCGAAGGTCAGAATGACACCACCTGTATTCCGGAGTTACTGCCACATACACAGGACGTTGATTTGATGACGGATGTTTGGTCTGCTCCTCGCAGGACTCCAGGCTTACTTGCAAGTTTTCCAATCGTCGCCAGTATCGTAACGAAGTATCACAGCACGCAGGTAAGGTAAACAGGGATTTTATTCACCCGTATGAACATAGCATCAAGTCTTCTCATAAGCCTGGGTCTCAGTTCAAGAAACACACCAAGATTGGCAAAGGTGTGTGTTTCACAATGCGTGTTACAGAGATACACAAATATTAGCCTCATTTGTAGATAACAATATTGCCCATGGAGTTAATGTTATTTAAATTTTAAAATAATGTGTCTATTTCTCACGTAAATCGGCAGCGATTTGGCAGCACTATTGCATATAACTGTTCAGAGTTTTCCTACTCTGTTAAGATGGCCGCCGGGAATAACGTAAATTGGCAGCTACAAGCATACACAGATCAGAGGCTTCCCAACGCATTGAAATGGCCGCCGGAGTACAATTGAAAGAGGCGTTGTGATGGTGTAGAATGCCGCTGTGCTGATAGGAAAAGATTAGCGGCTTCCCAATTAGCTGAAATGGCCGCCGGAGTGCTCAGGAGTGACGTGCTGACGCAGCAAAGGAAATCGGTATGCGCGCATGCGCAAGACAGCTACTGGTGGTGTCGGAGCAACGCACGAGCTCTGTGCACGCACGGCGAAAAATGGACTAAAATAGGCAAAAACCTCACCAAATAGGTTGCAAATTCGGGATTTTGCCAGCGAAGGTCAGAATGACACCACCTGTATTCCGGAGTTACTGCCACATACACAGGACGTTGATTTGATGACGGATGTTTGGTCTGCTCCTCGCAGGACTCCAGGCTTACTTGCAAGTTTTCCAATCGTCGCCAGTATCCTAACGAAGTATCACAGCACACAGGTAAGGTAAACAGGGATTTTATTCACCCGTATGAACATAGCATCAAGTCTTCTCATAAGCCTGGGTCTCACCGTCTCCCTTGGAATCCGGATCACGGCTCGCATTCCAGATTCCAGGTGAGGTCAGCCAGACACCACATCACCCTGACCAGTTTCAACCCCTTCAGATCCCCAGAATGCCCTAAATGCCACGACGTAGATGCCAACTTCTTGAACATCACCTGGACATGCAGGCATATTGCATGGTATAAGGTAGAGATTTTTTCTTGTCTGACTCAAATGATGGAAACTACCATTGCACCGACCCTCCTCATGGCTTTGCTAGTGTATGTCCATGGCCTCCCAAAGGGCATTCACAGATATACGGCGATGGCCCTCTTACTCGCCAAACAAGAGATTGCTCTCAACTGGGGCACAGGTCACCACCCAACCGTTAAAAACTAGGTCACAAAGTTATTGTGACTCCACCAGCGAACTGCACGCCACACTCCAACCCTCCTCCTCCAGACCTAAAGATATTTGGCTACCTCTACACACTTTTATGTTATCTATCACACAATCCACGCAACTCACTCAGGATGTCTTCACTCCACCTGCCACATACACAAGCTCGCCTCAACCCCCACAGCTAGACCTACTCCACTTTCATTTGATGCAGTGTCAGTTATGACCTCTCCTTCCGCCCGCCCTCCCCTTCCCTTAGCTCCATGCCCTTTAGCGGGTCCTAGGACAAGAGACGCATGTTCAAATGTCGACTACTTGTAGTGCTTCACATGGGAAGACAAAATGATGACACAGCTTGTTAAATGTTATGGTTTATAGTTCTTAAAACCTTAATCCATTATAGTGAACTGTCATGGCATGTATGCATGCTCTCCTCCTCGGTCTTAATTTTATACACTGTACCAAACTTTTATCGCCATTTCTGTGATGACTGTCTATGCTATTGTATAGGGAAGACCTGGCTTGGCAGTTCGGGTTGGACTGTTTCCATGAGGAACAGGATCAAGACTGATTTGCATATGGCTGGGTCTCAACTGGGGTGGCGAAGTGAGCTAAAGAACGATGATGGATTCAACCCAGATCTGTGACAGGGGGTGAGTGTCTGAAACATTTCAGTGCTCCGTCCATCGTCTCCTTGTGTTCTCTATGCTATTGTATATGCTCGTACTATACATCATAATAAAAATAGTTTCAAAAAAATCATGTGCTTTGTGTTTTATTTTGCTATATTAAAAGATCATTGACATTTATCTTCTATGTGTGATTTTAGATTTCAGATCATGCCATGCGAATGTGCTTGAAAAAGTATTAATGTCAGTAGGAATTCTGCTCCTTTATCATTTCTTGGCACCATTTCTTTTCTGTTTTATTACTGGCTTTAGGGTGCATTCGTTGTATGTTATGTCCACCAGCTCTGTCTGCACTCTCTTAGTAGATTGCCAAGGAAGAGAAAAACTACTCAACTCTTAATAGAGAGGTCACATATTAATTGCCATACAAATAAGTGTCATTGGACATGAATAAAAGACTTAGG
The DNA here is from genome assembly GCA_963921515.1 of Calotriton arnoldi. Lineage (NCBI taxonomy): Eukaryota > Metazoa > Chordata > Amphibia > Caudata > Salamandridae > Calotriton > Calotriton arnoldi. The sequence goes on along the minus strand of CAWUFW010019496.1, from coordinate 19,032 downwards.
GGCCGATTCCAATTCGGGCCGGAAAAAGCACCGACCGACACGGAGCCGGAAAAATTACAGACCGACACGTACCAGTGGCGCCCGACACGCCAAGTACGATGCAAGCCGCGATAAATCCGACCGACACGTTAGGAAACCAAGCCGACCGACCGAGCCGCTCGGAAAATAGCAATCCGGCTGGAAAAACACGCGAATCCAACCGACCGACACGCACCCGGAACAAATCCGACCGAATCGTACCCGCCAACTCCAAACCGCAAAGTACGATGCAAGGCGCGAAAACACGACCGAGTCGGACGGAGGACAAGCCGTACGACCGACACGCATACAAAACCGAGCCGAAGCAACACAATACACCGCGACCGACGCGTACGCAGCATAGAAAACTGCACAAACACAGCGTGAACGAAACGGAAAACACCGTACGAGACCAATGCAGGGTCCGACTCGGTCACAAGAACGTTTCCAACATACACAAACAGCACAAAGGAAAAATCAACCAAAAAAAGGCCAAACAAGCAATTACCAAGCCAATAAATACTGGGGGGTGGGGACAGAGAACAAAGACACACCCACAACTCCACCTATATAAAGGACACAAATCACTACCATGAGCCTTTGCAAATGCCATTTCACTGCCAGCACCCAAGAGAAAGCAACCACACACCCACAGCTCATCCCTCACACAAGCCACACACCATCAACACACCAACAAATACCTACCTCACATACACCCAGCACAACACACACCCACACACCCTCACCTGCACACCAACACACACATCACCCACCATCACCACCCATCACCATGCCCCCCAAGAAGAATCCCAAGTTCCTAGATAGTGAATTGGAAGTCATGGTAGACGAGATCCTCAGGGTGGAGCCACAGCTGTTTGGCACTCTGGTCCAACAGACCCCCATGTCGCAGAAAACCAAGATGTGGGAGAGGATCATCAACAGGGTGAACGCCCAATCACCATGTCGGCGCACAAAGACGGACATCCAGAACAGGTGGTATGACGTGCGCAGGAGGGTACGGGACATGCTGAAGAAAGACTACATCAACAGCCAACACACCGGCAGTGGCCCTCCTGCCAAGCCAATATACCTCAGGCCCTGGGAGGAGAAGGTGCGGGCCATCCTTCCGCCAGTGAGCGTATATGGACTAGAGGACATCCCAGAGCCTGGTGAGTACACAACAAATGTACACAATAAACTGCCACAAAACACACACATCACTGTCAAGGGGAGAGTCAAACCATGCACTCATAGCAATTACACAGCAACTAGAACAGAATCATCCCAAAATGTGTATGTCAGTCAGATAAACACAACACATGCCATCAAAAAAGTCACATCCAACTGTGCCAACACATGTACAAACACAACCACAACTACAGCTAGGCAGTGGCACAAATAGAACTAACACACACATCCACACATGTAGCCACCACAACAACACCAACACACAGTGAAGACCACTCAAAGGAAGGAATTCTGTGTATGCTGGCCAAGTCAGTGTAGCCAATAGCATCATGGGAGTCGCAGTCACACATATTGCCCCCCCACAACTGTCCCATCAACACCACCCTGAACCATGCTCACATCACAGGGAGTGGAGAAGGACTCACAAGATGGCTGACACTGGCTACTGCTGTGGGGAGCACAAGGCCCTGCTGCCAACTGTGCACCAACAAACAGCAGGACACCACTGACTGACATCCTGAGAGACAACTTACACTCCCTGCAATGCAAGCACGTTCCATGGTGGGATATCTGGCTGGCTGGGTGGGAAGGGGGACTTGCAGCACTGACTATAGTCACCAGCACCTCCCCTCACCCCCCCCCAACACAAACTCCACAGTACCCACCTGGTAGAATGCAATGCCCTCCATCCTAACACAAGATCCCACAAAGCACCACCACCCTGGGTTATGTTGTGTGAAGCACAGGGACACTCCTGGGACTCTTAGCCAAACAACTGCCAGGACAACACTCCCAGCCATCCTGTCAGCACAGCCAGCCCACCCCACAGGGAAGCAGAGTCAAAAGGAAGGAAGCATGGGCATGCTGGGAAGGGGGTGGAGGCAATAGCATGATGGGAGTCGTAGTCACAGACATAGCTCACCCCCACAACTGTCCCATCAACACCACCCTGAACCATGCTCACATCACAGGGAGTGGAGAAGGACTGACAAGATGGCTGACACTGGCTACTGCTGTGGGGAGCACAAGGCCCTGCTGCCAACTGTGCACCAACAAACAGCAGGACACCACTGACTGACATCCTGAGAGACAACTTACACTCCCTGCAATGCAAGCACGTTCCATGGTGGGATATCTGGCTGGCTGGGTGGGAAGGGGGACTTGCAGCACTGACTATAGTCACCAGCACCTCCCCTCACCCCCCCCCAACACAAACTCCACAGTACCCACCTGGTAGAATGAAATGCCCTCCATCCTAACACAAGATCCCACAAAGCACCACCACCCTGGGTTATGTTGTGTGAAGCACAGGGACACTCCTGGGACTCTTAGCCAAACAACTGCCAGGACAACACTCCCAGCCATCCTGTCAGCACAGCCAGCCCACCCCACAGGGAAGCAGAGTCAAAAGGAAGGAAGCATGGGCATGCTGGGAAGGGGGTGGAGGCAATAGCATGATGGGAGTCGTAGTCACAGCCCTACATCCCCCACCACATGGCCCAGCAAGCTCACACTCACGCATGCACATCCCACAGAGAGTGGAAAGGCCCATCAAAGATGTCTGACACTGTTGCTGTGTCGTGGGGAGCACAAGGGCATGCTGGGTACTGCACACCAACCAACAGCAGGACACCACTGTCAGCCATCTTGCCATTGCCCTCACACCCACACCCACTGAACTCCACACAAAAGCAAGTAAGTATGGGAATGCTGGCAAGTGGGGTGGAGGCAATGGCATGATGGGAGTCGTAGTCACAGACATTGCCACCCTCACAACTGTCCCATCAACACCACCCTGAACCATGCTCACATCACAGGGAGTGGAGAAGGACTCACAAGATGGCTGACACTGGCTACTGCTGTGGGGAGCACAAGGCCCTGCTGCCAACTGTGCACCAACAAACAGCAGGACACCACTGACTGACATCCTGAGAGACAACTTACACTCCCTGCAATGCAAGCACGTTCCATGGTGGGATATCTGGCTGGCTGGGTGGGAAGGGGGACTTGCAGCACTGACTATAGTCACCAGCACCTCCCCTCACCCCCCCCCAACACAAACTCCACAGTACCCACCTGGTAGAATGCAATGCCCTCCATCCTAACACAAGATCCCACAAAGCACCACCACCCTGGGTTATGTTGTGTGAAGCACAGGGACACTCTTGGGACTCTTAGCCAAACAACTGCCAGGACAACACTCCCAGCCATCCTGTCAGCACAGCCAGCCCACCCCACAGGGAAGCAGAGTCAAAAGGAAGGAAGCATGGGCATGCTGGGAAGGGGGTGGAGGCAATAGCATGATGGGAGTCGTAGTCACAGCCCTACATCCCCCACCACATGGCCCAGCAAGCTCACACTCACGCATGCACATCCCACAGAGAGTGGAAAGGCCCATCAAAGATGTCCGACACTGTTGCTGTGTCGTGGGGAGCACAAGGGCATGCTGGGTACTGCACACCAACCAACAGCAGGACACCACTGTCAGCCATCTTGCCATTGCCCTCACACCCACACCCACTGAACTCCACACAAAAGCAAGTAAGTATGGGAATGCTGGCAAGTGGGGTGGAGGCAATGGCATGATGGGAGTCGTAGTCACAGACATTGCTCACCCTCACAACTGTCCCATCAACACCACCCTGAACCATGCTCACATCACAGGGAGTGGAGAAGGACTCACAAGATGGCTGACACTGGCTACTGCTGTGGGGAGCACAAGGCCCTGCTGCCAACTGTGCACCAACAAACAGCAGGACACCACTGACTGACATCCTGAGAGACAACTTACACTCCCTGCAATGCAAGCACGTTCCATGGTGGGATAACTGACTGGCTGGGTGGGTGGGTGGGAAGGAGGTCTGGCTGTCAACCAAACACAATCAATGCAGACCATGTTCACACCCCAGAGAATACATAGAAATGCCCAAATAATGCAGGACAATGTGCCACACCAATATCAACCCCTGACTGTGACGACTTAGGACAATACAATGTACAGGCCCGCACCCCGAGGCACAGTCACAACTGTCAGGTGTGTCAACCACTGATGCCTGCAGAAACATGACATACATTGTTTGTGTCTCCCAAAAACAGGTGATGATAGGGACACAGCAGCAGACGCTGAGGAGTCCCAGTCCCAGGCTCAAGAGGATGCCGAGCTCACTGGCGTCGTACAGCCTCTGTCCTCCTCGGACGATGAACAACCTGGCACATCCGGTGCAAGTCAACATGCTGCACCAGCAGGACCACCAGCTGCAGCACCAGCAGGTCCACCAGCTGCACCCCCTGCACCCACCCCTCCAACGACTGTCACCACGAATACCATCCCTGCCGACATGGACGGAATAAGGAGCAACACCAGCGCAGTGACCCTGGACCAACCTGGGGCCATGGACACCACCACCACCACCAACCCCCAAGGTGGACCAGGGTTATCTGTGCGTGCAACTGCACACACTGCACATGTCAGCAGGGGTGGTGGGAGGGGTGGGAGACAGAGGTCGCTGCTTGCAGACGTTGCTGGTGTGCATGAAGACCCACAACTGGTACGCATAGCTGATGCGTACCAGTCCAGCACCGGAGAGCTCAGCCAGGTAGTGGGGCTCCTCAGAGACATCAAACAGCAGCAGGCTGCCCATCATGCCCGCTTGGACTCCCACATGTCCCACGTGGAGTCACACATGTCACGTGTGGACTCCCACATGTCCCGCGTGGAGTCCAAGTGGGATGTACTACATGAGATGACGGCGGTGCACAGGGACATTTTACAATGCCTCCGCCAGATGAACAGCAACCAGTCCACACCTCCCTGTGTGCCAACAACATCTGGTACCGAACAAACTGCAACTGCCACAGGGAGGGAGGAGGACTCTGGCGGAGAGTCCCCTGCACCGCAGCAGCCTGCACTTGAGGGCCCCCCCCAAGAAGAGGGGTCGTCCGAGGAGGGGAAAGTGAGAGGCTGATGGCCAAGCGCAACTCCCAGGAAGCCTGAACCTGTTCTGGATTTTCGCCTTTGTGCACAGACTGTTCACCCTGTTGATGGCAACACTACTCCCACACATTGCATGGGGAGTACAAGTTGGAACAATGTGTCAGACAACTGTGGCCCCGATACTGGGGATCCTGTCTACCTGGACTTTCAATTCACCTAGGAACTTGGGATTGCAAGATTCATGTACAGCACAACCCATCCTATGCACTATTAACACAGATGTATCACAATAAACACACTAATACACCATACTTGCCTCTGTCGTGATTCCAACGTGGGTGCTGTTATGGGGATGATGAACTGCAAAATTACACTGTGTATGCGAACTGCAACAGCAAGGACAACACAGGCATGTGAGTACAGGCAACGTGACACATATGAGGGAGACACACCACCAGGGGTACACAACACATACACACCTAGGCCATCTGACTCATTGCCTACACTGATGTTGCCAGGGAAGACGGTGCAATGCACAGACACCACACCCATTCCCAGTTGTAGTCAAGTAGCCCACAGGTGCAGTAAGCAAATGGCAGTCAAATGTGTGACCACAGACAACGCACATCACTAAGTGAAGCACAGGTTTATTACACAGTAGCAACATGCCGTAACCACTACAGATGCAAGGTAACCCCACCTGGTAGCGGGCACACAGTCAACAACTGTAGACGGAAGGAAGTCCATGGGTGTGGCGCACATCACCTGTAGGGACACAACAGCTACCAGCCTGGATGTGCAATCACGTCGTCGGTGGACACAGTTGACCAAACGAATCTGAAAGTACCCTGTGAAGGACAGAAATGACACACAGTCAAAAGCAATGCAGTACAGGACAGATCAGCAAAACTCATGCACAATACATGTTACAAGATACCCACCCAGAACCAAGTTAGCATGTCAACACTGTTGGGGAGTACAGCCCACCTGTCACCACACATCGCAACACACATCCTGTCAAGTAGCCCATGGACACACTCCAACAGCACCAGAGCACCACCCACACATCATGCCAACTCACAACATTCACATGACACCTCAGGATACTCACATTCAGCTAAAGAAGTTGGTGATGAGCTGTGTGCGGACATCACCATCACCATCATCATCATCATCATCGTCACTGGCATCGTGGTCCAGGCCAGTATCCTCCACAGGTGGCGGATGTTGGTCATCGTCATCCTGGATGAGAGGCAACTCCTTCCGCACTGCCAGGTTGTGTAGCATGCAGCAGACGATGATAATCTTGCACACTTTCGCAGGGGCATATGGGAGGGACCCTCCGGTCTTGTCCAGGCAGCGGAAGCGGCTCTTCAGGAGACCAAAGGTCCGCTCAATCACTCTCCTGGTCCGACCATGTGCCTCATTGTAGCGCATCTGGGCAGGTGTCACAGGGTTCCTGAGGGGTGTCAGCAACCACGGCATGTTGGGGTATCCCGAGTCACCTACGGACAGACAAGTGCACATCAGCTGACTTGGAAAAGTGGGCGGAATACTACAGATCAGATCACACACAATGGCACAAAGTCAGTACACACCGACAAGCCAGGCACGCTGGTTCTGCATCTGTGCCATCATCCTGGGGATGCGACTACTCCTCATCACAAAGGCATCGTGTGCTGAACCAGGGAAACGGGCACACACGTGTGTGATGGTCATGTCTGCAAGACACACCACCAGTGCATTGACCGAGTGGTAGTGCTTGCGGTTCCTGTAGGCCTGCTCCTGGGCCTGTGGTGGTACCAAAGCCACATGTGTCCCATCAATGGAGCCAATGACATGCGGCATCCTCCCCAGGGCATAAAAGTCACTCTTCACGTCAGTGAGTCGTCGCAGTCTAGGGAAATAGATGTACCGGTTCAGGAAGAGCAACATTGCCGCCAAAACATCGCGGAGCACACGGCTGAACATGGTCTGTGACATCCCACCAGCAGACGCCACAGTATGTTGGAAGGTACCGGTGGCAAAGAAGTGTAGGGCTGCCATCACCTTCACCTTGGGGGTCAGCGCTGTAGGATACGGCCGGCCAGGCTGCAAATGTGGGGACAACTGCACTGCCAAATCCTCAATCAGCTGCCTGGTGAAGCGGTACCGTCGGATGCTGTCCCGTTCCACCATCGTTGCCAGGTCTGGGAATGGCCGATGGACAGCAGGAGCCCTGCAGTGCAGAGGAGAAGTAAGCAAGATCGTCAGTCACCCCACATATGCGGCATTGAACACACTCAAGATCCCAACATACATCATCATGAGGCACAACTACATGAAGTGTGCAGTACCGGAACGACATGTATGGTACATACATGGCCAACATCTGTCAACACGGTCCTACAGGTGGCATCAATTTGTCCCAGGTTGGCCCATTGGATATCATGATGCTGTGTCACAGTCACCCCCCACAGTGACATGTGAGGACAGATGTGCCCCAGGCACCACAGCTCAACGACAGGCACATTCCCAGGGACCCTGTAATGCCACATGGACACTGGCATCACCTGGAGTATCATGTGTACACCACAGCAAAACAAACATGACCCCCACAGGTAGTGGCCACACTTGCCATGGCAGGACAGCCATGGACGTCTGTGACACACACGCACAACATCAGAGTCCATGCACACACAACGTGGATGTGGAGACTGTCTCCCATTGTGCACATGAAATCAGAGACATTGTAAACACTACATGCACAAAGACTGTGGAGGGCCATCACTATTGTGCCACTGGGACACCCTGGCTCAAACATACCGTCCCACATGGGACTCACGGGGTATGTGACATGACATACACAAACACCACTGTGAAATGTGACCATGACACATGCACAGATATGAACAGTTGCACATCACAGTGGTCACGTACACGTAACACCCAGGATCCTGTCCCCATGAACACGTGCACAGCCTGGGGGTGGCTGCCCACAGGTGACACCCACAGGACAACATGTACACCAACATACACACAATAGGAAATGCAGCCTTACATGCCTTATGATAAGGTTTGGACAGGCTGTCGTGATGTAGGTGTGCCCCTCACTCCCTGGGAGCTATCTGTGGCTGGCATATGTCCATCTGAGACAGGCATGCTGACCTATGCCAGTCACATATACAGTGATGCGTTGAACCGCAATGGACCGATCGGTGCCTCCGGCCGGCCCATTGCTTTCAATGTGTGCGGGTACGCGTTGTACCCCTGTGCGCGTTGAACTGCAATGGACCGATCGGTGCCTCCGGCCGGCCCATTGCTTTCAATGTGTGCGGGTACGCGTTGTACCCCTGTGCGCGTTGAACTGCAATGGACCGATCGGTGCCTCCGGCCGGCCCATTGCTTTCAATGTGTGCGGGTACGCGTTGTACCCCTGTGCGCGTTGAACTGCAATGGACCGATCGGTGCCTCCGGCCGGCCCATTGCTTTCAATGTGTGCGGGTACGCGTTGTACCCCTGTGCGCGTTGAACTGCAATGGACCGATCGGTGCCTCCGGCCGGCCCATTGCTTTCAATGTGTGCGGGTACGCGTTGTACCCCTGTGCGCGTTGAACTGCAATGGACCGATCGGTGCCTCCGGCCGGCCCATTGCTTTCAATGTGTGCGGGTACGCGTTGTACCCCTGTGCGCGTTGAACTGCAATGGACCGATCGGTGCCTCCGGCCGGCCCATTGCTTTCAATGTGTGCGGGTACGCGTTGTACCCCTGTGCGAGTTGAACTGCAATGGACCGATCGGTGCCTCCGGCCGGCCCATTGCTTTCAATGTGTGCGGGTACGCGTTGTACCCCTGTGCGCGTTGTACCGCAATGGACCGATCGGTGCGCACCCATTGACAATGGGCTTGCCTGGCAACGGACGCGTTTTCGAATTTCGAACGAGTCGGTTGCTGGAAAATCAGTTGGTCACCCACAACAATGTTGCAAAATCATGTATGTCATGAAGTTGAAGTTTTGAAGGATGCTGTGGGCGTGTTTTGGTGCTGCTATTCCATGGATTGGCCAGATTCAGAAGATGCAAACGACTTGGACCTATCACTTTGGACACAAGGGACAGTATCTGCCTCTCCAGCACATATATATTGCTGCCTGTTCCCCTGAGAGCCCACTTGCCTGCACTACATGCTCCAGGACGACATCTGCCACTGCACTGCTGCTGTCTCTGCCCCTCTGGACCCTGCAATGGCACGTACTGTGGAGAGAGCCCCAGCCTTCAGCCTTGAGGAGAACCAGGCCCTGCTGGACAGCCTACTTCCACAGTACAGCAAGCTGTATGGGACACCAGGGGAGCAGGTGAGTGTTCTGTGCACTGCCTTTCTGAATGTGCATTTTGTCTGACTAGCAAGGCTGAGAGTCAGCACGCCACTGGCTAGCAGGCTCACTGAGTAGTTGTCACCCCCCATAGTGTGTGGTGACTTGCACTGGACAGGTATGGTGCAGTGACAGTGCTTCTGAACAGGGTTTTACTCCCCATGCAATGATACCATGTAGTGACTTCTGGAAAACTGTCCATGGGCAGCCGTGCACTGCCTGTGTACACCATGTGCCCCTGTGATTGCGACATGTATATGCAACTGTGTCATGCACGGATATGTTGCATGTGTAGTAATGGCCTTATCACTTTGTCATCCTGACAGGCTTCTGCCCATCGGAAGCATGAGATATGGAAGGACATCGTCCGGGCTGTCCGGTCCGTGGGGGTCTACAAGCGCCGGATCCGCAACTGCCAAAAGAGGTGGCAGGACCTTCGGGGCTGGACCCGGAGGATTGCACGGGTCCAGCTGAAGCTGTCGCCTCCTCGCAGGAGGGGCGGAACACGGACCCTGACCCCCACATGCTCAGGATCCTGGCGGTGGTCTTTCCAGACCTGGATGGGCAGCTGAAGGCCAGAGAGCAGCAAGGAGGGGGTGAGTCAAAGACTGCACTGTGTACTCTGTCTAACATGCTATGTGCCCTCCTCGGGCCTGGTTAAACTGCCACAGTACAGCAGTCATGTTGTCCAGGAGCCATGTCCCTCTATTGTGCACTGCCCACTCCTCATCTGATACCCAGGTGTGGCCCTTACATGCAGGGAATTCTGTCACTTAGGACTGTGTCCTTGCAGTTTGCTTGACTCAAGGTGGGAGACAGCATCTGTTTCCCTGACTCTGTGGTGGGCATCATGGGTGGGTCCATTGCTTACACAATGCCTGTATTCTGACATGTATTCAGCGTGTTACTTTGATCTGTGGTCCAATTGCTGAGCTGATCCACCACATGTGGCTGGGGTATCTGGCACACACCCATGCTGCGGGTGGGAACAATGTTTGGGCCCCAGGAGTATGTATATGACGTGTGTCACACATACTTAGCCAGCTGCCTACAGTCCAGGGCTCATCCCTCATTCATGTGGGGCTGGACAGTCATGCCTACTCCAGGCCATACAATACACTCTGTACTCCCACTCCCGTGTATCAGCGGACACATTGTGCACAGTGATTTGACCCCTCAGGTGTCTGCCTCTGTGTCAGTGTGCTGTAGATTAGTCGCCAGGACTGCTGTGGAGTTTCTTGGTAGGGGCTCAGCATGCCACTGGAGATGTGACCATAGGAGACGATACTTGTGTGACACATAGGTGTCTGATCAGCTGCCCATGCAGACTGGGGCATGTAAATGTGAAGTTCAGGCAGCTGTTCCCCATGCACAGCAGAGTGTGAGGGGCTCAGGTTCAGAGGGTGGTGTCACAGGTCTCCCATATGTCCAATAGGTATGACCTGGACAGATGAGGGTTAAGAGGATGTGTTGTGGGGGATGTACATGTGCACTTGTGCAGCTCCAGGACTTGCATTCCCCATGACCTACTATTGTGACACAGTGCAGAGTGTTGTTGTCTGGCTGCAAAGCCATACATCACTGAGACAGTGATGTATGACTTTGCAGTCATGCCTCCGCCATGGCATGTGTCTACTGATTGGTGAGCCTGCAGGGGAGTGACATGTGCTACATGCACACCATAGTGGCGCTGGCTATCAGGACATGGGTGCATCATGGTGTCTGTCGCTGGTATGCATCACATGCATTTCCTATTTGACTCTGGGCATCCCTTTCATCCGGAAACCTGTACTGACTCAGTGGCAAGAGCTGTGATGTGTCCACACCGTGTCCTCTGCACTGTCCAACTACTGTGTACTTGGTGCATGTGTCAACACTGGGGTGTTGCAATCCAACAGACACCAGACAGATGGGTGCAAGGCCATGTGGGATGTGAGTGCCATGCTTGGCATCAGACTGACAATTGACTTCTCCTGTTCAGTTAGGGCACTTTTAGCAATGTACAACTGATGATGCCAGGGCTTGCTCTGTGATGTGCTGTGCTCACAGTGGTGTGTGCGTTATGTGCAGGTGACTGATGTCTGTCTGTATCCCCATTGTTTGCAGATACATCCACGGCCACGGAAGGGGACAGCTCCACGGACCAGGAGGAGCCGGAGAGCCAGACTGGGTCAGCAGCCGAGGAGTGGTCGGAGGGACCCAGTGGCACGGAGGGCGAGGGGAGCCACACCGAGGAGTCCTCAGCAGCATCCACCTCAGCTGAGGACCAGAGCAACTCGGAGGATGACTCCCTTGTGGAGGCGGGTGTCAGCAGCCACCACACCCCAGCTAGTGTTGCTGTCCCCGCCACCACCAGCACCACCACCGCCCTCCCATCGGCTCCCATTCCCCAGGTCCGTGGAGGCTCCCATGTCCGGGAGCGTGTTTCCTTTGGGCCAGGCACCGCACCCCCTGCCCCTGTGTCCCCTGCTGCCCTGAGTGAGGAGTCTGTGTACCTCCTTCGCCAGCTCCATGTAGGGCAGACAGCCATGCTGAGTGTCCTCCATGCGCACACCGCGCTGTTGACTCAGCTGGTGTCGTTCATGGAGGGCATCTCATCGGGCATGTCTGACCTACAGAGGGGCAATAGGTCCATGGACTCCTCCCTGACGGCAGCAGTGTCCCTCCTCAAACGGTCCCTCACCCCTCCTGCCTCTGCTCCATCCACACTCCCCAGCACCTTACCCGTCCCAAGCACACACACACCGGCACAGGCACACACCAGCACACACACATCCAGCACACTGACACACACGCCAATGACAAAACGCACACGCACGCACATTCAGGGGACTGAAGCCAGACTCACAGGGGATGGGGCCCTGGAACACACACACGCATCCACATGCACTGCACAGTCCTCAGTTCCCTCTCCCTCCAAAGCACCCTCCCTTGCCTCACATGCAACCCCAAAGTCACAGCAGCTCTTCCTCTGTGACCTCGGCCTCTTCCCCACCGATGAAGCTGCTCCAGCATCCCAGGGGAAGAGGAAGCCCACCCACACGGAGCAGAGTGCCCCTCGCCCCCGGACACCCTCCCCCAGGTGCAGACGGACTGAGGCCCCACCCGCAAGTCCCCCCGGAGTGGTAAGAGCAAGACCCCGCCACCGCCCTGCAGCTCAGGCACAAGGTCTCCGTCCTCCATCCCTCAGGCCCCCACTGCACAGGTGCCCCCACCACACCCTGCCCCAGGTTCCCCCACCCACAGATATACCATCCCCAAGAGGATCCGGCCTTCTCCCCCTGCCACTTGCTCTCCCAGCACCACACCCCCCGCTGCGCTTGTCTGTGCCACTGATGTGGTGAGGGTGTCCTCCCCCTCTGTCCAACCCACCTTGCCTGTTCCCCATTCTCCTCCCCTGGAGGTAGGCACTGCAGTGGAGTCCACTACCGCCCTGTCTGACTTGGGCACTGCAGTGGCGGACCTGTCCACCCCATCTGCAGGGTCCACTGCAGTTGTGCCGGCACCCACGACATCTGAGTCATGCCCCCCAGTTGTGCCGGCACACACCATGTCAGACACCTCCACTGCAGTTATCAGTGGCTCTCCAGCACCCACCACCCCTTCCCTGACTCCCCCTGGTGAGCCCTGATCCTGTCCCTGCGGTGCCTGGCCTGCCCCCCGGTTGCCCCTCCTAGTGGATTGTCCCTGGTTTTGTGCAGGCATGCGTAGGGTGACATCTGCCAGTGTCACCCTGTTTGAACTTTGACAATGGACTGGCCATTGGCCTTTGCTCTAATTTCTTCTGGACGTCGTTATCAAACAACACATATGCTGAATAAAGCAACTTTCTTTTCTCTAGTGCTCATGTTTCAGATGTACATGTTGTTGGTGCAGCTAACCATGCCCTTGCTGCAGTGATGGTGATATCTGGTATCATGATTATGAAGTGTTACTGTGCAGGAACCCATGTGGTCCAGGGGGAATGTGTCCTATCATGTGGTGTATCCATGTCATCAATAGCAGCATCTGAGGGTGTCATGTGTTCAGTATTTGGCAATGGGTTTCCTACTTACATTGGCAATTTCATATCTGTGGCTTCCACCCCTGCACATCTGTTGTGCCTGCCATCGTTGCATTTGTCTACTTCCCTGACCGTGTTGCCATCTCCAGTGGACATGCAGGTTTGGGCATCAATGGGGAGGGACTCATCCGTGTAGTCAGTGCAACATTGCTATACAAGTGTGTTGGATCTGTGCTGATGATTCCGTTGGCACATCCATGACCAGGCTGATGTGATGGGAGCCCTCATTTGGTGCTAATTGTTGATTGTGTGACCAAGTGCTCAGCTGACATGATGGGGCCCTACTGAGGCAACATATGGCACAGCTTTCCTCACACAGGAGTGGAGTCCCCTCATGGCAGTGTGTACACGTGTGACATTGCCTGCGCCCAAGGTGTGTGTTGTATGTGCATGTCTGTGTGTTCACTTTCATTCATCTGCGCATGCTGGGATCCCTAGTGTTGTACCTGTTTGTGATGCTTGCTGACTTGAGCTATGTTCCCCCAAAGTCTTCTCCCTGTGTTCTCTGTGATGTGGGTGCATGGCACATTACTGGTCATCAGGGTGTCACCCATAGGTGTGTTTGCTGTCAGGGCTGAGTTTGTGTGCAGACGCAGATGGGTCACAGTCAGGTTTCCCCTTGGCACTTGTTGTTTGCCTCTGTCATGTGATTTCCAGTTTGTGTTATCTTTCAGTGATTGTGACACGTTGTGTGTGTGACTGATGGCACTCCTCAGGGTCCGGGCTGCAATGTTGGTTGTTGTCTATGTGTGTTCTTTGTGGGTGACCTTGGCTTCTTCATTGGTGTGTGACTGTGGCTGGGATCCCATTGGTCGGTGTGGTATTGCCGTCATGTCCATGTACAGCGTAGTGTGCAGTGTGTCAGACATTCAGGAGTCTTGTTGAGTGTCCATGTGTGATGTGTTTCTACACCTTGGTTCCCACCCACCACCCTGGAATAGTCATGGGTGCATGTGCAATGTCACCAGTGCATGTGTACTTCACTGCTGCACATTGTTGGAGGTCGAGGGGTGTGGTGTTGAGTGTGTGCAGATGAGAGTTGTTGCCCGGCTAGGCCCCTGCCTCCATGTTGGCCTTGGCTTACTGGCCATGCTGATTGATTTGTGCTTGTGTAGGTGTGATGGTAGTTTGTTGCTCAGGACACCTGACTGTGGTTCACAGTGTGAACGACATTTAGCTTTGTCATCACAGTGGTATTTTTATTCAGCCCAGGGTCACCACATTGTGGGGGCCCTGGGGGTGGTGCTGTGGTGTGTCTGTGACTTGCTGTGTCAGTTGTTGTTCCTACGTGCCTGTGTGACATGTGTGTTTTGTGCTCCCTCTCATCTGACAATGCCTGCTTGCCCACATAGGGGATTTGGATCCATGAGTTACCTTAGTGTGGCAGTGTATGCACATCTGTATGATTGGTATTCAGCTCTCCTCATGTGTTGTGTGGTTGCCTGGGGACACTGGCACCCCCACCCCTCACCTGCTGTGTATGATGACAGTGTTGGTCTGCCTGTTTGTGTTTGTGCATCTGCACCACTGCATTGGCATATCTTGGGTGTGCCATTGGCTGTATGTTGTTTGGTGTGTTTCCCCTGCTGTCCCTGGGACTCCTAGGTCATCGGTCAGCACAGTGATCATGGTTTGTGTGTCCCATTGCTGCCATGGTATGGTATCTGTTCACCTCACATCTGCTGTCTCCACAGGGTATCTGCATTTGTGTGCCCATTGGTGCAAATATGTGGTTCTGCATTCTGATGGTCACTTCTGTCATTGTGTCATTGATGACTGTTGACGGTCTCAGCCCCCATGGGTGTTGTTTGTCTGCACATGGCCAAAGGAATGTTTCATTTGCACTGCAGTATTTGGCTCCCCCAATTTATGTTGCAATGGGACACATACACTACTTTGCCACAGATGAGTTTTTGGTTCTGTGACCAGGAATGATCCATGCAGTTTGGCAGTTGCAGCTCTTTCTTTGTCAACAATTACCTTTTGGTCACTGTGATGATGAGGGTGTAGACCCCATTGCCACAATGGTCAAAATGTGCTTCAGCTATGGACCCCACACTTGCCTTTTGGTCACTGTGATGATGGGGGTTTAGACCCCATTGCCACAATGGTCAAAATGTGCTTCAGCTATGGACCCCACACTTGCCTTTTGGTCACTGTGATGATGGGGGTTTAGACCCCATTGCCACAATGGTCAAAATGTGCTTCAGCTATGGACCCCACACTTACCTTTTGGTCACTGTGATGATGGGGGTTTAGGCCCCATTGCCACAATGGTCATGGGCTGCTTGCATTGTGGGTGCCACACACATATATGTGTGGCACATGTGCTAGGGGGTCACATTGTATGTTGAAAGTCATGTTCGGTGTTGTAGGCATTTGACACAGCCTACACACGCTTGTCATGGTGGTGGGGGGATGTCTTAATCTTGCATTCCCTAGGTTGTGGTGTGCTTGTTGTGTCATGCATTGTCCATCCTATGAGTGGGGGTGGTAGTAGTGGTAGGCATCCAGCCCCCCTGGGTGAGGGTGGTAGTAGTGGTAGGCATCCTGCCCCCTGGCTAAGGGTGGTAGTAGTGGTAGGCATCCTGCCCCCCGTGGGTGAGGGTGGTAGTAGTGGTGGGCATCCTGCCCCCTGGCTAAGGGTGGTAGTAGTGGTGGGCATCCTGCCCCCTGGCTAAGGGTGGTAGTAGTGGTAGGCATCCTGCCCCCCGTGGGTGAGGGTGGTAGTAGTGGTGGGCATCCTGCCCCCTGGCTAAGGGTGGTAGTAGTGGTAGGCATCCTGCCCCCCTGGGTGAGGGTGGTAGTAGTGGTAGGCATCCTGCCCCCGTGGGTGAGGGTGGTAGTAGTGGTGGGCATCCTGCCCCCTGGCTAAGGGTGGTAGTAGTGGTGGGCATCCTGCCCCCTGGCTAAGGGTGGTAGTAGTGGTAGGCATCCTGCCCCCCGTGGGTGAGGGTGGTAGTAGTGGTGGGCATCCTGCCCCCCGTGGGTGAGGGTGGTAGTAGTGGTGGGCATCCAGCCCCCCTGGCTAAGGGTGGTAGTAGTGGTAGGCATCCTGCCCCCCTGGGTGAGGGTGGTAGTAGTGGTAGGCATCCTGCCCCCCGTGGGTGAGGGTGGTAGTAGTGGTGGGCATCCTGCCCCCTGGCTAAGGGTGGTAGTAGTGGTAGGCATCCTGCCCCCCTGGGTGAGGGTGGTAGTAGTGGTAGGCATCCTGCCCCCGTGGGTGAGGGTGGTAGTAGTGGTGGGCATCCTGCCCCCTGGCTAAGGGTGGTAGTAGTGGTAGGCATCCTGCCCCCGTGGGTGAGGGTGGTAGTAGTGGTGGGCATCCTGCCCCCTGGCTAAGGGTGGTAGTAGTGGTGGGCATCCTGCCCCCTGGCTAAGGGTGGTAGTAGTGGTAGGCATCCTGCCCCCTGGCTAAGGGTGGTAGTAGTGGTAGGCATCCTGCCCCCCGTGGGTGAGGGTGGTAGTAGTGGTGGGCATCCAGCCCCCCTGGCTAAGGGTGGTAGTAGTGGTAGGCATCCTGCCCCCCTGGGTGAGGGTGGTAGTAGTGGTAGGCATCCTGCCCCCCGTGGGTGAGGGTGGTAGTAGTGGTGGGCATCCTGCCCCCTGGCTAAGGGTGGTAGTAGTGGTAGGCATCCTGCCCCCCTGGGTGAGGGTGGTAGTAGTGGTAGGCATCCTGCCCCCCGTGGGTGAGGGTGGTAGTAGTGGTGGGCATCCTGCCCCCTGGCTAAGGGTGGTAGTAGTGGTAGGCATCCTGCCCCCCTGGGTGAGGGTGGTAGTAGTGGTAGGCATCCTGCCCCCCGTGGGTGAGGGTGGTAGTAGTGGTGGGCATCCTGCCCCCTGGCTAAGGGTGGTAGTAGTGGTAGGCATCCTGCCCCCCCTGGGTGAGGGTGGTAGTAGTGGTAGGCATCCTGCCCCCCGTGGGTGAGGGTGGTAGTAGTGGTGGGCATCCTGCCCCCCGTGGGTGAGGGTGGTAGTAGTGGTGGGCATCCAGCCCCCCTGGCTAAGGGTGGTAGTAGTGGTAGGCATCCTGCCCCCCCTGGGTGAGGGTGGTAGTAGTGGTGGGCATCCTGCCCCCTGGCTAAGGGTGGTAGTAGTGGTAGGCATCCTGCCCCCGTGGGTGAGGGTGGTAGTAGTGGTGGGCATCCTGCCCCCGTGGGTGAGGGTGGTAGTAGTGGTGGGCATCCTGCCCCCTGGCTAAGGGTGGTAGTAGTGGTGGGCATCCTGCCCCCTGGCTAAGGGTGGTAGTAGTGGTAGGCATCCTGCCCCCTGGCTAAGGGTGGTAGTAGTGGTAGGCATCCTGCCCCCGTGGGTGAGGGTGGTAGTAGTGGTGGGCATCCAGCCCCCCTGGCTAAGGGTGGTAGTAGTGGTAGGCATCCTGCCCACCCTGGGTGAGGGTGGTAGTAGTGGTAGGCATCCTGCCCCCGTGGGTGAGGGTGGTAGTAGTGGTGGGCATCCTGCCCCCTGGCTAAGGGTGGTAGTAGTGGTAGGCATCCTGCCCCCCTGGGTGAGGGTGGTAGTAGTGGTAGGCATCCTGCCCCCCGTGGGTGAGGGTGGTAGTAGTGGTGGGCATCCTGCCCCCTGGCTAAGGGTGGTAGTAGTGGTGGGCATCCTGCCCCCTGGCTAAGGGTGGTAGTAGTGGTAGGCATCCTGCCCCCCGTGGGTGAGGGTGGTAGTAGTGGTGGGCATCCTGCCCCCCGTGGGTGAGGGTGGTAGTAGTGGTGGGCATCCAGCCCCCCTGGCTAAGGGTGGTAGTAGTGGTAGGCATCCTGCCCCCCTGGGTGAGGGTGGTAGTAGTGGTAGGCATCCTGCCCCCCGTGGGTGAGGGTGGTAGTAGTGGTGGGCATCCTGCCCCCTGGCTAAGGGTGGTAGTAGTGGTAGGCATCCTGCCCCCCTGGGTGAGGGTGGTAGTAGTGGTAGGCATCCTGCCCCCCGTGGGTGAGGGTGGTAGTAGTGGTGGGCATCCTGCCCCCTGGCTAAGGGTGGTAGTAGTGGTGGGCATCCTGCCCCCTGGCTAAGGGTGGTAGTAGTGGTAGGCATCCTGCCCCCCGTGGGTGAGGGTGGTAGTAGTGGTGGGCATCCTGCCCCCGTGGGTGAGGGTGGTAGTAGTGGTGGGCATCCTGCCCCCTGGCTAAGGGTGGTAGTAGTGGTAGGCATCCTGCCCCCCTGGCTAAGGGTGGTAGTAGTGATAGGCATCCAGCCCCCTGGGTTGGGGTGGTGGCGCGCATTCAGGCCCCTGTGTGCATATGTGGCATTGGTGATGGGCATCCCGCCCCTATGGTGCTGCTGTTGCTGGTGTAAGTATATTCAGATTCCCCGTGTATGTGTGTGATGTGTCGTGTACGTGTTGTATGTGTTTTGTGGTTGGTGTCTGACTTACCTTCTGCGCCGTACGCGTCCGTGCCTGTTCCGGTAGTAGATGTAGAATATTGGTATGATCGGGACGAAGGGATTCATGGTTGGTTCGTGTCGTTCGTCC